>DWHP01000022.1:0-29811 GCA_018247895.1 Parnassius honrathi
TATGAAAAGTTATGATATGTACTTACACTTCCGCATGCTACTTGCATATACCCCCTGAGCTTAATAGAAGCCAGTTATTTCAGTATTTTGGAGTGACACTTGAATTAAATTTATATGGTTAGATATATAGATAATATTGTGGCATTTACATTCATAAACCTGTTACCTATTGCCACCTATGTTTTCACACAAAATGTATCTATTCTTGTTCAAACAAGCAATACAAAGTTGGCAAGCATTATTACAAAGTTGGGTTAAGCCGGGTATTGATTGATAGATCGGTATTTCTTTCTTGTTACAAAGTAGTTCGTTGGGGAGCTTTATTCCAAATCTTTGTTTACCGGGTATATTCAACACTGTACACACGGTTTTAAAATTTGACGAGCGACAACAAGAGGCCTACATTATTATATTCCAATTGATGCTGAAGTGGCAGTGGGTCGTCCATATAGCTCGAATAGTGGACAATCTGATTAAGAAGAAAGGTTCATGTGTGGCTGCCTACAACTGGTAAACGAATTGTAGGGCGGACTCACTACATGGAGTGAATACCTGGTAAGAAATGCGAAAAGAAGGTGGATGCGGATGGCCTATGTCCATTGTCCATATCCACACTTTATAGGGGCTTTAAAATTAATAAGAATTATTAATACTTGTTGGAGACGTAAGAATATCTACAACCCCATACCGTCTCCAATAGTCGACAGAGAAAAATTTAGAACAGGAGATTGGCGGCAACATCTTCCTGATAACAGCTCAAAATTATAAAAAAATGCGATTATCTATCCGCTTGTCAAGTGTGACGGCTATAACAAAAGCCCCCTAAAGAGGTAATTTATGAAGCAGGCTTATGTTCAGCCGTAGACTTTAATAGAATGTAATGTATGGATAGATGAATTAATACTTGACAATACGAAATTGTGTCGTATAGTGGTGGTGTAAAAAAGTTCATCAAAGCATTCATAAAATCTTCCGATAAAAGGCACTTACTTACTTCAGATGATCGTACATCCGCCAGCCCAGCATGATGGTTAAGGCGAATGTTCTATAAACCGTATATATTGTACATCAGTACTCAAAACTGCAAATAACAATTTCATTGGTATCGTCTTGGTTCGAACCGGGCTTCTGAAATCTAACGTACAAAAACATAATTTGCTAACCATCCTTCAGATCCGTATATTCCGCATGGGCATTCCATTCGTGTTGTACGGAAGGTTAAGTCATCAATCTTCCAAACTCTCGGGTGTTTGTTTAGAAAAGTTTTTGGCCTCTCAAGCCCCATATCCCGGGAATGGCAAGTGCTGAATATTGTTTATTGATTTGCTTTGAATTTCGAGAGAAAAAAGTAACGTCGGCAAAGTTCTCGATGTAATGTTAATTATACTTTCGGAAACAACAGAAAAAGATGTAATTAAAATTATTTATTCAAATTCTAACAATGTAATTAACTGAACTGAAATGACTTACTCGACGACGCAACTCAAGACTTGAGTTCACTATTCGTTTTTAAAAACGAAAAAGAATCGACAATATATATATAATATCTTATAATCTAATATCTTATAATCTAATAAATAATCTTCTAGAGTTCATTCCATTATTAATACGTCAAATTGTACCCAAACTTACTGATCATATGAATGAAAAAAATATTATAATCATCTCATTTAATCGATGATAGAGCTAATCGGCGGCTGTATTTTGGTTGCAGCGCGAATGGATCTGCCGGACAAATAGGTCATGTTGGCAGAATACTATCACAGAATACCAGCGTAAAAGATCAGAATCCTGCTGTGTTTTGTATATTCAATGTTGAGTATGAGAGAGTTTCCAGTACTACCAACGCACTTAGATTTTCTTGTTCATGAACCACAGTATCTACTTACCATTATGATTTCTTGTACTTACGCGAAAACTACACATTTATATAAAACTAGTTTTTACGGATTTTGTCGCGTGTATTTACTTATTATATATTCCCAACGTTTTGGGTACTTCAAAGCACTGATAAGTACTTCACAGAAATCAAATTGAATCATTGACCTATGTGACCGTGACCACGGTACTCGAAACATCGGGAATATAAAATAAGTTAATATACGCACTAGAAATCCGTAAAAACTATCTTTATTTAATTACTTACCGTTACTTGTTAGTGTGCTTGTTTTGTCACCCTCACTTCTTTAAAAAAAATATTTTGGCGCTAGCTGTTCCGGTTACGCCTGTCTCTTGATATTTAAGTGATTCCTTGGTATCCGCAAGTTTCATGCGTTACAATACACTGAGTACAAAGTACAGTATTTGCGATTACTTAGAGTGCGGAAACGACAACAAGTTAGTTCTTACTGAGTATATTGTACGCTAGGCATTTCGGTTATGCAGCGGTTCCGGAACAAAGGCGGTAACTTGCATAGTTTTAATAATTGCCCAGTCGGAACGAACTAAAGTGATAAAACTCACCCGTTCGTCTCATTCTCGGGTCGGGTGAGACTTTACGTTTTATATTCCTGATTTATGTGAAACGCGATAAATTTCGCGACGCCAAAACTTTAAGTAGAAATTGAGATGGAATACTAAGTAGACTCAACTGGAAAACGTCTGTGTTTTTAAACTAAAACTCTTTTCAAGACAGAATGAAATTGAATATATCGTTACCAATTCACTTGATTTTAGCTTCCAATCTTGACATTGTTATACAAGTATGAGTGTTAACAAATTAACACTCAGATGATCTTAGGGTAAAATAGTGCCGTTTATCTCGGATAACATTATCTTGATAACCGGCAGATTGCTATCTAAATATGCCGCACATTAATATTTTCCATTATTTATTATAAGTAAGTACATGACTATTTTGACACATATTGGTAGACGGTTATGAAATCCTAGGTGGTGTCACCCTATCTTAGCTTGAGAAAATCTTATTCTCTCTGATTTGTTTCGGACAGACAGACATCGGAAAATTATTCGACTCCTTTGATGTATTTATATTACAGAAGTATGCGTGAAATATGAATGAAAAATTGCTGTAGACCCGCTGTCTTGTTTGATTGTCTGATGTTTGTAAGGAAGGCAGAACAGAAGCAAGGAATTATATAAATCATTTAATTTCTGCGCACACTACAGAACGTTTAACTTATAGACAACCAAAATGACGGTTACATATTACACCCGTGCACTAGATTAGTTCCAATATATACGGAGCTTATCTACATATCAATATAGTTTCAAGTAGGGTAGTTGAGCAAATCTATGATAGAAAACTCGCAACCTCCTCAGAATAGGATGGATATAAATAGGGTTCTTACGGGTTCTTACTCTCAGGTAGGTTCCTAATGATTCACCTCGCAGCAGCAGTTATTTTAAACTAATACAGATAGTTGAGCTTTATCTAATTTTGATGTTAATTCAACATTTTGTCTACACAATTAGTTGGTCTTTGACAACGATAGTGAAGTCAAACCTTGTTTTATTAGTTGGTCTAAAACTAACATAGCGATTCTCCTCGAGGGAACTGTTTGATCGTTAATCTAATTTTACTACGAGGAGAATTTGTGTGCCTTTGGAGACATCATATTACTTAATTATAATAATTTCTATATTTATCATTAAATCTGTGTATTTTGTGATAAATTTTCCAGAGATCATTTCTTTAGTAAATATTTTGTCTTTTCACTCTGGAAATTACGACACATCTTCTTACCAGGTATACCTCAAAATTTGAAAATGAATTTGTACAACCAGTGCGTGTTGCCAGTGATGACTTATAAATCTGCTCATTCACTCACGCATTGCTGGCCATATGAGGAAGTTCAAGGTCGCTCAGCAAGCTATGGAGAGGGCTATGCTCGGAGTTTCTCTGCGTGATAAACTTAGAAATGGGACCGACATAGCCCAATGGATTAGTAAGCTTAAGTGGTAATGAGCTGGCAATATAGCTCGAAGAACCTACAAACGATGGGGAAAAACCGACAATAGATGGGTAAAAAAGGTTCTTGAGTGGAAAGAGCCTCTCACCGAGAAGAGATGAGTAGGGCAAACCCCACTAGATGGAGCGACGACCTGTTAAGACATGCAGGAATTATATGGATGCAGGTGGGTCAGGACCGTGCTTTGTGACATTCCTTGGGAGAGGCCTACGTTTAGCAGTGTACTTGTGAAGAACTGTGATGATGACGATGAAATATTCTTTTATTTTATATGGTTACGCTCTATAATATTTTTTAATTATTATTTTATAGGGGCACTAGGGCTTATATTGTATCAGGGCTTATAAATAGTAATATTCTTTGCCCTTATTATTGATATTTTAATAAGGACACTGGTACAATACTATATTAAGGCTGTGGTTCATCAGTGCAGCATATCGCTGAATCTAGTGTTAGTGTTATAACAGCATTTGTGTGATTATTATGTGTTAATTTTATGCTTAGAGATTTATAACGTTAAGCAGATTTGTTTATTTATTTCTATTGTAATTCCTTTCGATCATGTAAAAATGACCACTACCCCTTATTGCATAATAAAAATTAGATTTTTTTTAAATTATCCATTACCTACCCCTACTAACTACCAAGCCAATAATAGTCTCTATTTTTAAACAACCGACAGATTAAAGATTATATTATATTTTAGGTATATGAATACTAAACATTAAATGAAATCAATTTTACGAATTTTATCCAGTTTTTATTTTTACTTATTTTAATTCCCGACATTTATTCTGCTTCACAGCATCCACAGTCATGGGGTTACTGAAGTGTTTGATGTCTCGATGTTGGTCCGATCTACGCAGTACAAGCTTACAGTATCGTGAAACTTGCAGTTGTTGCTTTGATGGATGCTTAAATTTGGATTTAATTTGATTAATTCTACGATCTCTTAAGTAATTTAACTTTTAGTCCGTTCAATACTGATCAGTTTAAGTTGGAAAGTAAATAGATATCCCCGTGTTTTAACATTGTATCTTATGCGGTTGACTTTTTAATCAGAAAATTTCAAATTTAATTTTAAACGTGGTTGATCCGCAAAATAGACGCTGTTTTATGGTTGTAGCACGATTAGGTCTGTTCGACCAAAAAAGGACCGTGATCTCACAGAATAGCAGCGTAAATAGCGGCGTAAATGCTGAGTTTTTATAATGCTAAATGTATAGTACCGGTGACCATTTTTCTGGTACCGAAGCACTTTGGTTTAGATCTCATGACTGACAACGCGTCTTGATTTTTTCTGTCAATTGAGGACAGATTTAGGTGTCAATAGGCCACAGCATCCACTTACAATCAGGTTGGCTGTGACCTCGATTTTTAATACAAAAAAGGTTACGAACGAGCACTCAGATCACGTGATGGTAAGTGGATGCTGTAGCCCGTAGATATTACTCTTATTATAAAAAAATTATCAGGGCTAAAACACACTCCACAAATGACTTTTAAAACAATTTGTTTTACATAAACTGAACACAATACGTGACGATCCTAGTGTTCGCTTTAATGCAGCTGTCTGTACTGTAAAGTTGGTCCCCGCAGAGAAATTTACACGTGTCTGTGTTGTCTCACCATAAAAGCCATGCAAATTCTGAGCATTAACTGAATACCTAACAAAGTGTTATCCTAGTTGCTTTGGTAGTTGAAGGAGCGCTAAAAATGTTTAGTTCCAAAATACGTTAAATACTGGAATTTGGGAAACGAAATAGTGTTAAAATTATTGTTCAGTTATGCTTTATTTAATAACTGGGGGTGGCTCCGCAGACGTGGTTTAATATTTTCAGGTAGGAGTTTCACTCCGAATTTACCCCGGTCTGCTTCCATTGTAAATATCCGTTACGGGCTAGACATAGGCCTCCTCCACAGATTGTCTCACTGTCTCAGGAAATGTTTGCCGTAGTTTCCACGCTTGAAGTTGGGTTGACAACCGCAGTTTTGTCGTTATTAGGAAGACGCTGCTGGCTATCTCCTAATTTGTTTTCATCTGTCACCATTACGATGTCCACGGATGATATGGAGTAGTGGATGTTTTAACACTGTCACTCCACGGTAAATACACCACAGTGTAAATATAAAATTCATTAATAACTGGAACGTAATGAGAAAATGACCAAATCTTGCTCATGTTTGCCACGTATCAGGTAAAGATTTTATTACTATCTTTACTGGCGCTAAACAAACATAAATTGTGAATACTAGTCAGTCCATAAATAATGAAATTGTTAATAATTTTAAAGTGTTATCAATCGGATCCTAACATGTATCATCCTCTCTGCGAAATAAATATAATATGTATTTTGTGAATATTATACGATCACTAGTAACAAACGCACAAACGATTATGTTTTGTAAAGACATATTTTACTTTTATATCAAAGTTATAAAGGCATATTAAATTAATAAATATTGTGAAACAGTAAAAAGGTGCACGTTTTACTGTTGGCGGGTATGTATGGATTTTAAGAGGATACAGGGTTAAGTAATAAATATCTTATTTGTTTTTTAATTAATCAGATATACAGGATTTCTAGCCATCCAAGGTTAATGTCTAGCCTGACTGAAATTAAAATACCGAACGAACTTAAATTGCCACCATTCTATGGGATATAACGTTACCACCGCTTAGTGTGTTTTATATAATACATGATTAGTACATTATGTGGTTGTAAAAGACAGGAAAAGGACTGTTAGTTTAGTTGATATATGTGGGAGAATAACCAATACGGTAATTAATATGTAATATAAAAATGCAATGGAGAATGCCTTTGGAAAACGCAGCTTCGAAAACACCTTTAACGATCGAGTAGAAAAATTATTTATGCGGTGCGGCGGGAACAAACGACTACTCACCACTGTTTCTTCACAAATGTAAAGATTTACTTATTATTTTATATCGATATAGACCGGGTAAGATGTCAACCCGGAAAGAGAACGCACCAATTGCCACACGTTCCCAAAGCAATTCCACAGATATTATTAATTTGTTAATTTTTATTTATTATGGGCCCAAACATTATGTTTGTGTTGAAGTTAACTTAAGATGATACGTTATTAACATTTTTGATATAAAGTACTAAGCTATTTTACATTATAAACATCGCGTTAAAAATATTGAAAACGAAATTCATATATATTCATAATTATACGTGGTAGAGCCATGCTGCAGTTATATTATAGTAGATAGTTGTAGTACAAATGGGGTCGGTTCGACCGGGGAAGGATCACGCTCTCACAGAATACCAGCATGAAATAGCGGTTTAATGCTCCTGTGTTTCGGATGGTGAGTGTAAAGAACCGGAGACCCGTTTTACTGGAATTGAGGCATTCCACCTTAATCCTCACGGGTGACAACACATATGCATTTTGAGTTTTAATTGAAGATATATGTAGATGTCTATGGGGCACAGCACCCACTTACCATCAGGTGGACTGTGTACTCGTTTGTTATCCTTATTCTATAAAAAAATCATACTCGATTAGTTTTTGACTTTTACTAATATTCAATATCTTAAGTAAACAATTCTAGTAGTTTTTTACTTTTTAAATTCCTGATAGGTTTCATACGTACCTGAGAGATGTTGTTCCCGTCTGAAGGGCATAGACAACCAATATAACTACAGGCTGTGAGTCATTTCATCTTAGTTCTCAGAGGTGACAATATTTGAAGTTAGGTGCAGGTATTCTTGGACCGTAGTAGCCACTTAGCATCAGATAAACTGTAAGTTCATTTGAAACTTTAATTTTAGAAAGAAACAATTTCATAAAATTCAGTGTTATAATAAATTTACGTGGTGGAGCCACGCTGCAGCTATATTATAATTGTCACACGAATGGGTCGGCTCGACCGGGGCAGGACCACGCTCTTACAGAATAAACTTACAGAATACCTGCGTAAAATAGCAGCTTAACTTTACTGCTCTGCTTCCTATGGTGGGTGTAGAGAAAAGACCCTTTTTACTGGAATCGAGGCATTCCATCATAGTCCTCAGGGCTGATAACGCATTTTCATTTGGATTCTTAATTAAGGATAAATGTAGATGCCCATGGGCCACAGCATCCACTTACCATCAGGTGGACTGTGTGTTCGTTTGTTACCCAATGCTATAAAAAAATACCATTTAAGTATCACCAGATTTTTACACAGTTTCAGTAAAAATTCACTTAAAATAATGGCAAATTAAATCCCTTGAACGCAAACCATTTTGCTAAAAATTATGTTAATAAGAAATTTTCGGTGTTTACATTTCAGCAAAATCTTTCACCTTAAGAGAGCTCTCTCCTTCGCAGGCATCTCCTTGTTATCTTCCAAAAGACCGTTTATAAACAAACCAAAAGTTAATTAAAGATAAACATCTGATTCTGGGATAATGTATAATTTGAAGGCCTCTGAAGAATTGTTACGATTTAAGGAATAAGAATGAAGGGTTTCATTTTGTTTAGTTAAGTAAGAGTATTAAACGTGTCAATGGCACACCTGACGGATATCAGTCACGGTAAACAGCCTACAATCTTCCGGTAACTTTAAGAAAAGTTTGACGACCCCAGTTTTTTAAAAAAAATTGAGTTGTTATCGAGAAAATGCTGCTGTTCAACTTCTGTTTCATTTTCTCTCTGCCGCCTCTTACGACTCGCAAGGGTCGTTGGTAAAGCCGTGGTCGGCCGATACGAGATAGTGGATATATTCACACAGCAATAAATGGTGATGCATATATTGTAAGCAGGAGCATACAGTCCACCTGATGGTAAATAGATGCTGTAGCCAATAGACACATACTATCTTCAATTAAGAATCAAACTGCAGAAGCGTTGTTACACTTGAGGACTAAGATGAAGAATGCCTCGTTTCCAGTAAAAACGGTCTCCAGTTGTCTATACTTACTATAAGAAAGACGCTCATTTATTTTTTATATGATATGGATAACAAATGAGCACTTATTCCACCTGATAGTAGTTGGTTACTGTGACACATATGCGTCTACTTCTATCCTCGATTATGAATAAAAATGCAAATGCGTTGTCACCCGTGAGGACTGAGATGAAACGGCTAGTTTTCAGTAAAAAGGGTATCCGTTCCGCTACACTCACCATATAAAACACAGCAGCATTAAGCTGCCATTTTATGCTGGTATTCTGTGAGTAGACGTGGTCCTTCTCTATCACGTATAAGTAATTCTATATTCTGCTTTGCTTTCCTCTGTCACCTCGTACGACACCATCGGAATAATATGAGGTAGCAGATATTAAACCGTCACTACACGATAATACTCCTTTTTCAGTTTTCAACAAATATGTACCTGTTTTCTATAATGAATATTTTTATTACAAATGATAAAATATTTTACTGAAAAACAACAAATCTGTGTTTTTTACATTAAAAATTGATTCAGATGTGTCTTTGTGTATTTTATAAAGATTAATATAAATACAAAGGTTGAAAAGGCCGACCTAATTAAAGCCTACTTCAACAAAGGCCCCGAAGTAAGCATTCAGTATGAAGAAAGAAATGTTTGACTAACTTCACTGTTACGTACGGATCTGTATAAAGCTCTTAAGCTGGTGACGCCGTAAACCCGTTGAGAGTTTAATTTTGTCATAATACAGGCTGCTCTGGTTTTTAATATTTTACTTTAACATCATGATGACCTGTTTTACTGGATTCCAGCCATTGCATCTTAGTCCTCAGGGGTGACAACGCATCTGTATTTTGATTCTTAATCGAGATTAAACGTAAATGTCTATGGGCCACGGTATCCACTTACCATCAGGTGGATTATGTGCTCGTTTGTAACCGCTTGTTATACTATAAAAAACATGGACGTTCCTTCCAGCGTCTTCCTTGTAACGATCTACCCCGTCTCGCTAACACGCTTTCCGAACGTGGCAGCTACGGCATATATATGTTATTCCACGCCCATAGATTGCTACATAGGAATGATCCCGTATGTGGCAATCTATGGGCGAGGTCTATGTTAAACAGTAGATTTTAATAGGTTGTAATGGCAAGGAGTATTGTATTAGGGTTCTTGGATAAATCAAAATAGACTGGCATAAAATACGCTGATATATTTAAAAAAATTAATTATACAAAATTTAGAGTCAAGGCGAAGGTTTCCAGTGAGTGTGAAATATAAAAGTGCGCTAGCGCCTTCAGTGACACCGAGAAACAATGCCGGCGCAAAACTATGCTCCTTCCACACGGGTATTTTGGTTGTACCTTTTTTACTGGAAACGAGGCATTCCATCTTAGTCGTTACAGGTGCCAACGCATCTGCGTATTGATTCGTAATCGAAGATAGATGTAGATGTCTATGGGCCACAGCAAGCACTATGCATCAGGTGGACTGTGTGCTCGTTTGTCACCCTATCCTATATATAAAAAAAACTGACTATACCGATTTTATCACGTTTATTAACTTTTATAAATATGAAAAGGTAAAAAAGAAGCCGTGTTAGCTCAGATGGTTAGCGCTCGCTGTTCATTCCACAGTACGCGAGCAAACCGGGTTCGATCCTCGACGGCACCAAAGAAATTGCTAATTGTAATTTTAAGTGCTGATGTACCACGTGCTTGGCGGTGAAGGAAAACATCTGCATGTCTGAGAAAAAGAAAAAAATATTTCGAAGATATGTGAAGTACGCTAACACGTATATATACATATACATATAATATTATTGGGGCAGCGCGGCGGACATTTCCTTGCCCTAAAACCCTCACAGAAATGAGCGGAGGCTTGTACCCAGGAGTGGGATGTATATAGGCAATAACTTTAACTTTTATGTTAAGTTGGCGTACAGATAGTTAGTTTATTCACTTTGTTATAGGACTTTGTGGTTTAAGCCGCTCTCGCGGTCTGGCCATTCGGGGGCACCCTGTCCGGAGCAGCCTACCTCCTAACCAGAAAGCTGGTTGTGACTCAGTCCCTAAGATATTATAAAAAGTGGTGCTATATTTATTAATACCTCCGTGTCTCCCGACGTGCCTCTGAGTATTAAACATTTCCTTCTCCACGGGACTAAATGGAAAAGGTCTGCAATTCCCCCGACTTAAAAATATGCTAACCAAAGTATAGATTCGTTTTCTGTTTGCACGAGTAGTTGAAGTATATCAATATTGCGTTAAATGTCCCATTAAAATGAGTTTAGTTATTATTTTACATAGAGATCCCGTGTACTTCTGTAAATCGATTCAAGGCATGAATATATGGATAATTCACGTTGTATTCAAGTTACGATATGACTGTCGCTAGTACACACACGAGTATTCTCACCATACGTTGACACTTACGCCAGCCATTAAGGCAGCCCCGCACATTCCATTATATTAATTGCGTGGCTCAAGCCAAATTGAGACGTTACAGTACACAAACACTGCTGCGGGGAAATGGATGATGGCCTCATACGGTAATAAAGTTAGTGTTTTAGTTTATTAGCCTGCTACTGTGAAATTGGAGCGCTTTTGTCTGTTGATGAGTTTAAAAATAAACCTAGTTACATTCGACCAGTTGTTTTTAATGTTTAAAAACTTTGTACACAAACGTAGGGTAGACTAAAAACACAAAAGTATTTATTTTATGACTATACCATTGTTGTCTACTTTCGAGTTAAATATTATTATCGTACTCTATTTATATACCTAACTAACAACTAATACTCTGTGACATCATTACGTGAACGCGTCAAATTTTGCCCGACCTAATCGCTTCTCGATCTCCCTGATCGATTAATTTATGTACCAAACAATACCCTTATTAGTCTCGATGAGAGTTATGCCGAAAATCGAAATGTATTAAAGAAGCGTCTATTCATAAGATTACGAGTTAGATTATTAACAAAATAAACATAATAAAAATATATTTATTTTGTTATTATATTAAGAGGCATTAGAGAGAGACTGAATCAGGTGATAGGCTGCAGCATCTTCTGGATAACAGTTATATAGACTGCAGTAGCCAACCTGCTTCCTAAGCGTGGCTACTATAGCAGGCATCGCTCACATATTATAGCCATGGGGTTTTTTTGTCTATCGTCTTTTATGACCCTCACAAGATGACATAGGGTAGTGAATATACATATATCGCCACTACACGGATTCACGTATCCTTGAAATATTTAATTTCTTAAATGTAGAAGTCTCCTAATGAAATTTTCTCTTACGATGTTGGTTCTTGTCTGTTACGCGTGGCAAATATATCACATTCTTTAAAACCCCGAAGGCTATGTGTAATAATGAAACTTATAACGACACTCCCACTCTCTTTTGCGTGTACTATCACTATCACCTCTAATCTCAACAACAATAGTTCCAACAAGTCGAGCAAAACTCTCTCGAGAACTAGCTAAACTAACTTGATCTTCCTCATACGGCCAACATTGAAAGATCAAATCTGAGCTCCATATTTTATTACTGGCAACACGCATTGATTGTACACTCATCTAAAGAGCAAATAGTTCATTCATCTAACGCCAGACACAAAGCAAACACTGGAATGGGAACTACCAAAGTCTGAAGTGAACCTCTCCCGTTCTATTGTAATAAAGCATCAGATTTCAGTGTACATTTTTCGTTACGATTAGCTTCGATAAACCCCATTTTCCTCCGTTTCCTAAACAAAACAACGTAATCACAACGAACACGCTCCGATGTATTTCTACGTTGTGATTAATAAGGCCTTCGCGTTCCTGTTGTTTTTATTTCTGAACCAGGATATACATTTCTCGCGTATCTTCGTGCAACGTCATATATCACGCTTAGGAAACAAGGTACTTTCTGCTTAAGATTTTAGGGTCCCATCAGTTTGTTTTTTGATTTTTTCTATGTGCAACCGCGCTAGCTTCGGCGTAGGAAAAAGAAATATAATTGTATCAGTCATTGCGCCTATCTATTAAAACTTGTAGAGTAAAAAAATATCCAAGTACAGAATTCATTTTTTAGCCTTTTTACAGCCTTTAGTCTATTAAGAAATGATCTTAGCGGTGACCCGTTATCGTTACATCCTATTAAAGCTGAACATGGGCCTCCCCCACAGATCGCCTCATATTGGGGTATATTTGCCACAGTTGCCGCGCAATCGGGTTTGCAGCTGCAGTTTTTATTTTATTTTAACCGGTATTAGAAATATGCTGCTGCCCATCTCGTGACTTGATGGATATTATATAAAGCGGTGATCATGAAAATACGGAGAATCTGAATTTTCACAGAAATGTGACCTAGTTAGATCGATGCTCCGAGCCCGTATACATCCTTTATTGTAAATTTTATCATAATAATTAGAGTAGTTTTCGAGAACACACACACACACACACACACACACACACACACACACACACGTACATGCACGCACTGTGTAAAGAAACACTTCTTTAACAAAAAACAGGATTCTTGCCTGCTATTTACTGACATTGAAATAAACCCATTGCGATGTAAAACCAGTTAGTATTGTTTTCTTAAAAATAGCGAAATCGTGAATAATTTCTTAAAATGCGTAGAATTCATCGGTCCCAAATCGTCCGAGTGGTGCCGTAAGAGGTAACTTTGAGAAAAAAGAATAGATCTTTTTACTTCCAATACATCTCGTTTAACTATCTCGTATATGTCGGATGTAAAATAATACCCTGATTGGTAACGGAAGCACATCGTTAAAATAAGATTGCAGCTATGGACTCTCTGGAAATGCTATCGCTAAACCGTTATCACCGATTATGGCATATCTTCTATACTTAGATAAATCCTAGATACAGGAGTATTAGAGGCTGATAAAAGTAGTTTTCGATCACTTCCCAAACATAAGTACGAAAATGAAAGCAAAATTACGTCGCAATGCAGCGGAAAGCATTGAACCTAGTTAATGCAGAACACGATCTAGATTTCACCCACACTTGAACATTTTCAGGACCGAGTTACACTATTTCTATGCCGCAGAGTTATTCTCTTATTATTCGTCTCCCACCCTTTATATATTCACCGATCGACTATAAATCAGTGGGGTAATACATTGCTGCGATAATGGGACCATGCCGGGCCTCTTCGTTCCGATTTATTAGATTTACATACCCTGGAAATCTCTTTTATTACTTTTGCCATCTCTCCGTTCAATTATTTCTGCTGTAATTATAGGCCGTTTTAAATTATTAGATGGAATGTTTGAAACGTTTTACATACTGATTTACTATCTTCTTTTCAGGTAAGTTTTACTCATCCGTATTATCTTACGAATACTTTTACAATTTTCCGTGTTATCACAATTTTGCTGTATTTATACAAATACCTTAGAAATAATATCATAAATATAATATCTTAAGTTTTATTGAATTAATTATGTAAGGTTGTACGGCATTACTTATTAAATTTATCGTCAATTTAAGAAATAAATAAAATTACTTTCTCTCTCTATCTCCTTACTAAAAATGACAATAGAAACGATTATGAGTAAGGTCGATAATGATTTAAAAAAAACGAATTCAAATAATAAACAATAAGCAGAATCAACTTAAATTACGTAACTTAATAAACGGAAGATTATGGGAGAATATTATATAGATAAAACTTCAGTGTATTCTCAATTCGTTTAAGATCAGAAAATATTCGAAAACCACTTCCAAAATTCCTCTAATTGAACTCGGAATGACAATCCGACTCCACTCCAAACTAAAGATGCAAAACTTCTCGCTCCCGAAGCAAACGGTTCAAATTAACTTCAGTTTGGCGAGACGATTGAAGTCCGGGGATATATTCCAAAACTTGCCGGTGAATTTATCTTCGTGAAAAGTTGAATTAGGCACTTTATAGATGGGGCCCCGTTCTAAATTGGCGGGTTCGTGACGATTCGAGTTATCGGGAAGCGAATAATAATTATTGGAAGTTCTTTGTAAGTGGAACGATTCGGAGACTTCCTTCGAAATTTGAGAATTGAGATCTACTTTAAGAATTTATGAAGCATTTAAGGGAAGGAATGGGCTTATAGCTGTTTGAAAGTTCAAATTTTTTGTCTTACATTTCAGCAAGATATGTTATGTCTGTAGTTATATCAATTGCTCCGAAGACATAAAGGAAAGAAAATGACCAATTAAACCATAGACTATTATGTTTTTTATTTTCTTGTGTCAGTTGGCAGTCATTTTTTTCATTATGTGCTTATTACAAGTTTAATACTGAACGTAGACCTATCCCATAGATTGCCTCACAGAGGGATATTTGAAATAGTTAACAGGCTTGGCAGGTAGTTTTATTACCGCAGTTTCTTAGAAAAATCTTATTTCTCGTCTTCTGTTTTGGTTTCCCTCTTTGCTTCGCCATAGTTGGTAGTGAAGTCTATTATTCTGCCACTACAAGGAGGGCATACAACGCATAAAAGAAATGCTTGCTTTGTGACATATATACGTTATACATGAAAATAATAGTTGCGCATTTAAATATATAAATTGAAATTAATACGTAATTATTCCTAAAGGATTTTCATGCTCTAATGGCTGGATATGTTAATGAGATTTTGCATAGTATATTGGTAGATGTAACGTTAAAAGTAACGTTAGGCCACGTAAATAACGTGACGTTTGTAACCATGTCTAATAATAAAAAAAAAAATCTTCAGTTTGAATCAGCTAATTAACTACACATATTTATAATAAATACTACACGACCTACTTTTACACGAGAAAATTCGATAACATGGAATATCACGTAATAAATGACAAAATAAAAATTATCACATCCTAACGACGCATGAGGAATCGGAAGACGTCCCATTCGATACCAAATTGAAATTCAAAACGAAGATCCAATATTAAAGTAGGCAAAATACCTGGCCAAATAACTCTGGGACGTCTTGGGAATATTTGTTGAGGGGGAAGACCTCGAGATTTTTAGGGTAGGGTCAAGATAAAAAGATCGTTTTATTATTGTTAAGGTGGTGTGTTTTATACATTTCGATGTAATGAAAAGTTTTTTCTGCCTTTCGTATGCTTGACATCTCTAAGCGTATTCCTAGCTGACCTGTAAAAGGTTTGCACCAACATTTATGTAATCACCAAGATGACATTTTGAATTTATGGATGTTGAAAGTTGATTTTTTTGTAGAATAAAATGAGGTACAAACGAGCACGTAGTCCATATGATGATAAGTTGATGCTTTGACCCATATACAGTTTACATTTATCCTCAATTGACTGATAAGAAAGTGAGTCCAAATGCAGATGTGTTACTACCCTTGAAGACATCCCCATGTGGATAGAACGCCAAGTGTCCAGTGAAAGAGGTCTCCTATCTCTACACACGATACGAGACATAACAGCTTTAAGCTGCTATTTTACGCTGGTATTCTGTGAGAGTCTATCTGCATTTATTAACTTACTAGTTATCGTGTATAAGTTCTTCTTGCTCTCCTATATTAGCTCATAAATTTTAAATACTAGAAACGGTAGGCGTATTGACGATTTCAGTAGCACTTTCGCGTCTTTGACATATCTTTTTGTCTTGTTTTTTAATTATTTTAAAACCTTATCGCTACCTTCATACTAGGATTTTCTCCTGTATCATAGAGGCAGTCTACATAAATAAATTTCTCGCGGACAAACATCCAGATCCGAAACAATGAGGGCAAATAAACTTACGCTCACCAGATGTCGCTAGTTGACATTGAAGTAAATTTTTTGTTACACAATGCCATTTAATTGATAATTTAGTTTTTGATAAAAGTTTATCAGTCTCTAGAGTATTGTATTAATACACAAAACATAGACATTCTGTAGGTAATACAAATACTCTCAATCAAAATATAAAATATATATAAAATATACTTTCAATCACAATTCAAACCCGCGGCTCTTAGCGATGAACACAGTCCATTCCATACGTTCCAGCTTTTTGTTCAGTGAGTGATGAAAACCAAACTTTCTTTTTAGTGGTAACACTTTATTCTATCCTAGTCCTGAAGAGTGACAACGCATCTGCATTTTGATTTTAATCCAGGTCCGGAATCCAGTAAGTAGGCTTCAGCATCCGTTTACCATCAAGTGGACTTAGCTTTCACTCTTACTTGTATTAAAAAAAACATTAATACGTATGTTATGCAAAGCAAAACCTAAATAGTTTCACAAATTTTAACATATTCCGCGGGTAAAGTAGAAATTTAACGGTGCTCAGTAAAAATGCAACTTTTTAAAACGTCTAAAAAGTTGCGATAAAATTGAAAATCGAAATATAAATCCTGTGTATTCTCGTAAAAATTACGCGCAAAAGTTATTACTGTTAGCTGCGAAGTTGATACAAAGTACGTAACTTCGTCCATTATGTTGCGATCCTATCGCTGGCCACTGAGACTTGAATTTTATATCTGATTAAGCCCAGCGAAGCGGAACGCTTTTAGGAATACGCTTTGCCAATATTGCGTATTTAAAAAAAATTATTTTGTTCTGTTAGACCCAGCCAAAATATAACAGCATTTCCAAATAAACAAATCGGTTTACTTCGTAGTATATTATGTAGCACGAATAATTTTTTTCCCTAATATTAACTTTCAACTTTTTCCCTAAGATTAGCACATCTGTAAATGGTGCATTTTGCTGATTGAGCCGATTGAGAGCTAGACCTTGATGGTGGTAAATTACAAGGTAGTTAGGTCTTAAACAAATTGCGTATGCATTTTTTTCGTTCATATTAGTATTGAGACACGCGACAGTTTATCAGCTAAATTCTGAAAAGATACGGGCGACGCACGGGCACAGAGCATTGTGTATATTTACACGAATAATTTCGAGCCCCTAGTAACTCCAAAACTCTTAAGCCTACACATGTTATTTTGCAAACCTAATAAAGACCTCTAGAATATTTAACATTTTAAATTTAATTAATCAACCTATCATAGTTCTTGCGATATTAAGGTCAGAATTCTCAAAAACCTAAGCAACTTCTACGTTACTTAGAAACTTGAAAATTCTAATAACTATAAATTATTATCGATAGCTGATGATGATGACTTTGTCAACATTCATTTAATTGTTTAAATTTTTAGTTTTAGTTTTGTTTTTCTATATTATAGTTTCTTTTTTTTATATTGTATAAAATTGTTTATTATATTAAATCTGAAACAGTATGGCTTAAAGCAAAAAAACTCAAGAAAATAACGTTGAAGGTCACGCACTTACTAAAACTTTTATTACGTTTTATTAAAAAGTTTTTAAAACTCACTTTCTTATCAGTCAATACAAATTTAGTAATCGATTTCAAACCAACTTCTCGATGAGTTATGGTTTTAAAACTTTAAAAATAGCTTAGGACCAGAAATGGCTAAACAATCTGATATTTTAATAACACTTACATATAGTGAGACAAAAAAATCGTGTAGAGTTGACGACTTCTGATTGATCGGAAGATAGTCGTGTGACCTAAGATTGTCTAGAAGAATATTATAACTATCCAAGTGGAGAAGAAAATTTCTTTACCTTATTGACCAATTGTCTTTTATACTTTTAACATATTCAAATCCAACTACAGGTTGTGCAATACTTAAAATATTATATTCTTTGACTCAGCAATTGTCATCTTCATTATGAGGAGTTAAATATCCCCTACAAAGTCCACCCTCACCTTAACATCGTTCTTTTATCCCGCAGATTTCACTCGAGAAACCCTTGGGGCTAATAATAAATCATTTTTCTCTGCCCCTGTTTGAAATTCCCGGACTTTTTCTTTTACCGCTTAATGTTTACACGAGGTGTGCTGATTAACTTGTTTTTGTTTTTCCTATTTACACGAAACATCCTTTGTTTAAATCCCTTTACCAATTAGAGTTTCCCTCTTTCGAAACTAAATTGTGAAAAGGTTGTTTAATTGTTTGAAAAAGCAAAAGCTTTGTTGTTGGTGTATTTGGTTATTTTATAAACAAGCATAATGTACTGTAACATATGTAATTGATAACTTTCGTAGCTTAAGTATTTAAACTCTTAACGTATATACAAACTGACTTCAAAACTAAAACAAAATCCACGTTATGGCGCCAAGTGTCACGCAGAATTATAGCCTCGACTTCGGAAGCTATAATGTGGTAATTATTGATGTGTTCTTTTTTCAAACACAGTGCGTTGGCTTAAAAATGTTTGATATTATAATAAAACTCCTAATGAAATATAAAAATTGACTTTAAAACAAAAAAAAAAAAAATCCACATAATGCCTGTGTATCGCAGAAGTAAGACCCCGATGGTTGGTTTCAAAAGCTATAATGTGTAATTTTATTGGTGTGTATGTTTTATTAAATGTTTTATTATTTTGCCTTTTAAGTGTCTAACGAATATTACAAGTTAAATTTAACAACTGGATTTTCGTCTAAATGTAACTATTTAGGCAACATTCCTATTAGTCTAGTGAGTAAACTCAAGTAGTTTTAAATACACAAAATTATAAACTAAATAATTCAGAACATTGAGTCTTTACATATATAATATATAGAATAAAGCTAAGAAATTTTATTTAAACAATGTTTAAACAGTGTTTTTTTTACTTTTTCAAATAAGTTAGAAGTTTTTTTATCAATTTTTATAATTTGTATCAATTACCAGAATTTGAATATGAAAGTGCATGACACGATTTTTTACGAGGTCAAGTCAATACCGCAGCATAGTTTGACGGGAGTGCAAATGGGTCGATTTGGCCGGGAAAGGTCCATACAGAATATCAGCTAAAACAGCAGCAACGTAACTTAACTAGGTTTTGTACGTGGTAAGGCCACGCTGCAGCTATGTATTATGTAGGTTCGACCGGGGTTGGACCACACTCTCACAGAACGCCAGCGCAAAATAGGAGCTTAATGTTGCTGTGTTGCTTATGATGAGTGTAGAGAACAGGAGATCCTTTTTACTGGAAACGAGGCATTCTAATTTAGCCCTCAGAGATGACAACGCATTTTGATTCTTAATCGGAGGATAAATGTAGATTTCTATGAGCCGCAGCATCCAATTACCATCAGCTGGACTGTTTGCTTATTATCATCCTTATTCTATAAAAAATAGGTATTCTGTCTTTAACCTTAGGGTCGTAACGCATCTACCCTATCATTCCTAATTTCGACGAATTGTGTGTATTACAACCACATCATCTGGTTTTGTCAATCATGTGTACTGTATGCAAATTTGTCACTTATTACTTCTATAAAAAGAAACAATTTTTCAGGAATAAAAAGGGCGTTAAAATATACCTTTTACAAGAACGATATTTCAGTATCTCACAAATACTTACTATTTGTGTTTGTGAAACGAATGAATCAAACCGAATCGGGCGACCGAGAAAATGGAGGATTTTGCCGCGTTTATCATATTAAGTAAGTGCTTGCGCGTCACAATCGGGCAGCATTCACCCGCGGTTGGGTTCCTAATGAAATTAATAAATTTCCCCTTCGTTACGAGCCTGGCCTTAATCTAGATAAATAAAACCGCCTGTCTCTCGAATTACGTTCAATCCTTTTGAATCGTCCTGTACGTTGGAAAATTTCTGACAATCAATAAGAAAGCTCCGAATGTTAAAATTTACCATTCGCTGAATTAATTAAAAATCGGAACAACAATTTTTTTAATAGAATCAGGGTGTTAAACTAACATACCATTTTTTTCATAGGGAAATGACTACGCATACTCGCCTCGCGGGGGCAAGGACGGGTTATGTCGGACTCGCACCGACTAAAACTCCATGGTGTTCCACCTTCTTCGCTTATTGGCAGGGCCATGGGAATGCTTTCGCACACATCCACGGCCCCACCAGCACCGGCCGCCCCATGGCAGCGCCTCCTCGGGAGAAGACTACTCTTCCCTCTCTTCTTCTCAAGAAAGGCGCACCAGAACACATGCCGCGCCTTCCTCCACGGCCTTCAACTATTCATGAGCAACGGACGCCCCAGTATCTGACGTGCGAAGGCCATGGGGCCAGGAAAAACGAGCACTCAGAAGCATTAGCCTTCCTGACCCCAGCGGCGGATCAGTTCTATGGCTTCACCGCCCAACAAGATTCAACTGCAGAGGGTAGGGAGAACGGCGCCTCGCAATACCGACAATCCTCTCCCCCCGCAGCCCCACCACCACCGCATCAACCGTGAGACCCATTTGAGTCACGGATTCCATACCAATACTCCTCTTTCTCCGCGACTCCACCTCGACTGCAGCGGTAGGAGGAGAGGACACTCCTCTCGCCGCAGCCCACCAGCACATATCCGAAGTGGGATCGCTAAGCAAACTCGGAGTGGCCACCTCGGGCTGGCCCTTCATCTCGGGCCAGCCATGTGGGTTCCTCTTTGTTCACCGCGGGTGACAAAGCCACTGCTGCTAAGCCCCCCGCTAGGACAAGGTGGGAACCCGTTCGGGGGGGGGAGCTTAGCCGTGTAACCAATACACCTATAGGTACAATTCCGTAGCCGACATCTTTATGGTAAATTAATATTGTGCCCTAAGGACATCGATTAAGAATCAAAATAAAGATGTGTATTCACCCCTGAGGGCTAAAATTGAATATCTTGTATCCGGCAAAAGGGGTCTCCGGTTCTCTATACTCACCATTCAAAACACAACAATATCAAGCTGCTATTTTGCGCCAGCATTCTGTGAGAGCGTGGTCCTACTCTAGTCGAGCCGACCCATTTGTGCTAGAACCATAATATAGCTGCAGCATGGCTCCACTGTGTAAAATATTCTCGTTATTTATATACAATGATGTCCTGTAACTATGTACAAATGTTCCGTTTCTATGTGACTATCAAATAACAAGTTTTTGGGATCTTACCCGTATCTATTTCACGTGAAAGCGTTTTGCTTTATCTTTTCTACACAAACGTAGATCTAAGTACTAAATAACACCATAGTCCGAATGTATAATGACGTAGTTATATCTTGATTCCTCGCTCGATTGAAGTTACGTTTTCCTGCGGGTTGTAGTTAATGGTTACCTGCCGGTGCTCTGTTCGTGTTCTTTTCTATCTTGTATCGTATATATATTTCCGTGCTATTTTTCTTAGATCGATAAAGTAATTTTAAGTTATTAAATAAATAATATTTTTTAAAAATAATAAAAAATATTTTTCCACTCACATGTACGTCCTTTCAATGTTTTTCATAGGGTTAGCAAAATAGCACGAGAATACTGGAACTGTAACATATTTTTTTATTGGTACTTTCTAAATCAAAAGATCAAACACATTTGTTAACAGTCCAATCTGATCTAACTTTGTCTAATATCTTGCAGATAACATCAATTATAGAATTAAGTACAGTGTCACAGACATAACAAAAACTAACCTAGATAAAGATTAAGAGGCTTGTCTTATCTCTGGGCCTTTAAATAATCAATATGTTTCAATTATAACATAACATATACACTTTTTCAAGCCTTTTACCTAGAGGGTTAGGCAGAGACATCAAAAAGAAAAAAAGAGATTTCCAATTGGCACGATCTTGACACACCTTTCTCGCCTCTTACACGTATTTATACCTACGCATACATGCTTGTACGTTAAGGGTATACATACATTAAGTAGCCCATCTTTAATATATCGCTAATTTCGTCGTAACCTTCCGTATAACGCGACCCTTGCCGTCTCTACCATTCACTACTACAAGATGAATTTTCTTTGTAAGTACTCTTTCTTGTTTTGATTATAAATAAATATAATATAATGGAAATTACGTATTTTTATTTAAAATACCAAATTAGCCGTGGATAGAACCTGGGCGCCCACGTAAAATTTCTTACATCAAGTTCGAACATACCGCGGACTTAAATTTCAAATTTACTTTGTGTTTAATGCAAATGAAAAAGTATTTGGCAATGTAAATACCGTGAAGAAACCTACATGTTGAAAATATTTATTATATATTGAGGACATGTGAAGCCGACCTTTGAATTTTACTAAACAACGCAGTAGATCGTATAACTCTCTCAGATTTAAGAAAAGTTCGTGCAATTTGAAGTAACTCGTAATTTTAAAGTAACATATGCCTTTTGTCTTTAAAATTGGGGAGGAGGAATTGGAATAATTTCTCCCCTGATTATGTTTCCAAATAAATTCCAATCAACCATGTTTTACAAAATTTTAAATTATCATTCAAATTCATACAACCACCTCATTTGTAAATTTTCAGTGATTTATTTACTGTAAAATTTAACACTTAAATATTATCTCCATAATTTATTGGCCGAATAAATTTCATTAAATGATCGGAATGAATGTCAGTAATAATTTAACGTGGCCAAAATTTGGATGGTTTCCCGTTAATGCCAGACGTGGAAAGAATATTTAATTTAATACATTTCATTTAATAGTTTTACACTCGAAGCAATTGTAAAGTATTGACGCCTGATTGATTCAAAATGAAAATTTTAAAATTTTTAAACGAGCATTTTATTTCTATGTCTGCTTCTTCTTCTTTGTCAATCGTTTTACTTGTAAAATTTATGTATGTATATAAAAATGCCTTCCGATACAGGAAAAATCCTGGTGTTAAAAACAGTGATTTGAAAAAAAAAGGAAAAAAGAATAGACACGATAATAATTAGCACCTGTCTTAACGTATTTGCATTTCTAAGTTTGTTTACTTAAAATAATAATACATACGTTATTTATTACAATAATAAAAGAAGTACAACTAAAAACTGTAATTATCATACAGTCCCACTTGGCTAATAAAGAATAGTATTTCAATGTTTTTATTGAAGCGAAACTTCTTTATCAACGGTAGTAGTGGAGAATTTTATAGGGATATTAAAAACAAAAACTTCACGTTTTCTTGTAAAGGCGTTATTACACTGGCGGCTTTAAAGTGAGTTCAAAGCGAGGCGACTGCGCAGCGAGATCGCTGCGAGCCCATCGCGAAAACACCGCGCCACGGTATAAATAATAGATCGCACGAATACAACGAATAGCTCCGTATTTGTTGTATTAACGACATTTGAACGTTTCGACGATGCTTTATTATTTAATCTGTGATGCGGTGTATTTGTGGTGCCATTCTTATTTTTGTGTATTTTATAGATTCTCATACGCTTGATTTTATAGTTCTTATAGTTTGATTATAGAGTAATTAAAGTTTTATGATTATAAAAACTAAAAAAATCATGAAATATTAATTTGCTGGAAGGTATAGAAAGACTTTTTTGTTAATATTTTCATTGACATTTGTCTCTGTAAGCGCACAAATATATAAGAATAACACACTCGCACAAACTTAGCGTAAGCCCGTCATTTGGTTTTAAATTATTTAGTATTATAATTAAACGATATAATACAAGATGCAAACTAAAGTAAGTATTAATTTAGTGTAAACTAAGTATTAGTTTGGAGATCATTGTGTAACTTCTGTATTGTATTCTTTACGAATAAAAATACATTGAATTCGAAGACATATGAATGCCACTAATAGATAGAAAGAGGTCTATGCCTTAGAAGTGGAACGTATTTTGGCTACAATTTTAGTTTTAACTATATTATGATTTTAGCACGTATGGTTCGCCTCAACTGGGAAAAGATTACGCTCTCATACTAGCGTATACTCGAATACTATCGTTGAAAACGTGATAAAATTTTTACTGAGAATGAGGCATTCCATCTTAGTCCTCAGGGATGACAAAGCATCTGCGAATTGCGAATCTGAGAATTGTTGTAAATGTCTATGGGTCACAGCATCCATTTACCACTAGGTGGACCATGTGCTTGTTTGCCACCCTAACCCTATAAAAAACTCCAATGCTTTGTCAAGTTATTAATTATTGGTATAATATATAGGATACTTCAACCAGGAAAAGACACTTGAACAGAATACCAGCTAAAAAATTGGTTGACCCTGCAGGCCATCCCTGGAACTTCCCGCTAATTTCAAAGGCAAAGCGCTCCAATTTTCAAATTCTTTCTCTTTCGATATCTCACGAACGAATGAACTAACTTTTATTTTCCAAACGGTATTCGATTTTTTGAGGTTAAGAGCTGATTAGTTTTCGAAATAGATCGGTAAAGCCGTTTAAAATTTATTCCAAAAAAAAACAGTTTTACAAAAATTTTATTTTTGTGATTTCTCAAAATAAACTTGTCCGAATCAGTTCATATTATCACCAATTCTATTCCATATTGAGGTCTTTAGAACGCCGCAAACCGCATCTCAATCGATCGAGACGTTCAAAAGTTATGAAAGGTCACACATGCGCACACACACATACATAAATCGCATTGTAACGTTTTTCGCTTTACTTTATGATGAATAAGTGTCATCTCCCCCATATTGCAAGAATATAGAGCTCAAAGTAAATTCAAGTAACATCTGGCAGTGACTGGGCGCATCCCATAAATTCCAAGTCTAATATTAAATAATTTTATAAGATATAGAGAGAAAAATAAAACTGTTTTACTATTGTACAGATAAAATCATGCTTTATTCATTTTACGAAAAAGATTTTAGAAGATAGTACATAGCTACGGCAGTTTATTATAATATTGACTGTCTTCAATATTCAGTTTAATAAAATTCATGATTTTATAAATCGATTGTGCCGTGTAGTGGAAGAACGTTAACGTTAAACCTAGAATCCACTACCGTAAATCAGCCTGTGCACAGTACTGTACGAAAGAGTAAAACTCAAGATATGCAGCAGCATCTTCTTGGTAAACTACTAAAAATTATTTAAAAAAAAAAAACTGCAGTTACTAACCCACATAATCCATCTAAAGTAGTGAAGTTATGTATGTACTCTTAAAGTGAGTTCAAAAATTTTGTATTATATAACAATTTAGAGAAAACCAAGACATAATAATAAACAAGAGCGAGACCCTTCGCAACTGGACTTATATAAGTTATCCAAAACAATTTTACCTTATCATCGGAGCCAACGATGTATTTGAAGCGTGAATTGATCCTAGATAGCCGAATTGCCTATTTTACTTTTCTATATCCTTGGATATTCTTCGGAAAAGCGCCTCATATTTAAAGCAATTTTTATATAATACTTATATTAGGAGCTATTTTTGTATTCTCTATGTTCTTGTATACAATTACCCGATCACCTCACCGCATAGGGAAATATGCCTGAAGATGGACAGAATTTCCTATTTCAAAACTACTAGAAATTAAAAAAAATTACGGTTGCCAATCCGCCTGAAACGCATGGCTGGTATGGCAAACGTTCCCCTTATGACGCAATATTTGGGAAAGCCTATGTTGAGCATGGAATTTTACAGGCTGTGATGATAATGATGTTGGTATCCGATCACCCACCCTGCACAGTCTGATAGGTTAACTGATATCTCCATTTTATACGAGTCACGCTACAACTGTACTTTAATCGGGGATAGATGTACACTTTTTCCGCCCTCTTACTTATACAACCCGCCAAATCACAGTACTAACACTACCGTGTTCAGGTATGGATGGACGGAACCTCTGCATAAAAAGCTACTATAATTGCAGGCTGAGAGTTATTCCATATTTGACCTCAGATAGGCAACGTATCAGTAGCCTTCTTTCGTTGAAGTGGGCTGCAAATATCCAGGGTGCATGCATGCCAAATCAATTTGATTTTATTATAAGTGAAATCCTTTTTTTTTTGATATACCACGTATTTTTATCATATTCTTGCATAGTCGTCTCAATTTAAGCTAAATTCAAAATTTTAAGTTTCCAGCTCATCGTAAAGTCAGTTTAAAATCAATTACTAAATTCCACCCGGAACAACAGATAGACGGACATAAAAACAAGAAGGTGACTTAGTTAAAACGTGGTAAAAACATACCATTCTCATAAATAACCATGAAAAATACTTTTCTAGTTTATAAGCTTCAAAACTAATTAATAATTCTAACAGCGAATTCATTGAGCACGGCTTACGTAGTAACATTATTTAATATGTGGCTGGGCTACCGGTAAAACAAACAAACGTTAGCTAAACTAATACTCATTAATTAGTTGAAATAGTTTCGTACACTCCATTGCGTCATAAATGCACTGATAAATTATTTCACAAATTTTACGAGTAACTACTGAGTAATGCATAATTACATATTACATTTTAAAATATAATACCAGCATTTCATATTGAAAACATATTTGGTTAAAAATTAATTATTTTAAATATCTACTCACAAACCAATGTGTTTGTAGTTACTCTCTCAATATCAAACATCTTTAAACCATACGTCTATGTCAGGATGTGTGTGTGTGTTAAAGTTTGCGTAAGTGAATAAAAGTCAGTGAATATTGCACAATTATGTCATAATAAATTTTTAAAATATAATGCCAGTATTTCTGATTGAAAACATATTTGGTTTAAATTAATTATTTTGCACATCTACCCACAGGCAAGTGTTTGAAGTAGTACAAATTAGCTTTAAATGAAACGACCATGTCCGTGTGTGCATGTGCATGTTAGTATGTGTAATTGAATAAAGGCCAGAGCACATCAAATGCGCACGGTGTGACGTATGCGTTATAGCAGCATTTGTAAAGTAAACCGGCACACGTTATGTGTTTTATTTTTAAATGCAGCTAGTTTGTACCTACGCAGTTAGTTTTTATTAATGCAGGTTGTTATATTTTAAAGTCGCTAGGAATATATTCGGCCTTTTCGTATAATATTTTTAAGCGTGCAGGCTTTTCTGAGAAATTAAAACAATAATCCCAAGACTTGTGAAGCAAAATTTATTTATTGTAACAATCCACATTATATCTAAGCTTGGCGATTGTGGAAAATCCTTCCTGCTATGAGATAGGTCCTAGTATAGCAGACGACTGTGTACGGGTTGATAAGAAAGAAGGATGATTACGAGTACAGCACGCAAGTTATGACGTCAGGATTAGTCAAAGCATTTGCTTTTACTGACTTAATGGCTCGAGGCCACTAAATATGTTACATGTTGTTTGAATACATGTCAACTTCGGCAGAAGAATAAATACTGAGTAAGTTTAGTAAATATATAGCGAATATCGTCCCAATTCTGGGCGCAAGCCCTCTCTCTCCCTTTTCCGATAAGATTTTGGTGCAATTATTCTTCCTCGATACTCCAGTGCCTATTAGTGAACTTCACATACATAATGATTTATTATATTTACGCGAACACTACATATTTAAATAATACTAGTTTTTACGAATTTTAACGCGTATATTTACTTTTTAAATAACCGACGTTTCAAGCACTTTAAAGCACCCATGGTCACGGGGGGAGGACTGAGATGTTCAACGTCCAGATGTCATAGTTAACCGCGGTTACCATAGATTAAAATTTAACTTTTGTTTCGATCTACATTATATATCCGTAAAATCCGTCCGTAAAAACTAGTATTATTTAAACTTCACATACATGCGGAATGTTTCCATTCCTGAGACATAAAGGTTTCCTAACAATGTTTTTCATTACTGCGAAGCAAGTGGTTAACCTATTTTTCCCTGGGCTGTCTGGTAAAGAATGTTACAAGGCATTAAGTCCACCCATTGTAACCCTTAGTTTAAGGTGTGTTACAATAATGATTAAATAAATTATTACAGAAATATATCAGTGAAAGGTATATTCTTTGAGGCTAGCATTTTTGAAAGAGATGCCTATTCTTACCATCCGGAGAAGATGGATTGGTGATGCGGATATCTTTACACTAACTAGTAACGCTGTTCCCCTGACCAGTTTGGACGATGTTGGTACAACATTCTAAGAGCTTATACAGGCTGTTTGGAAGGTCGATGCAAAGCCGTAAAGCGGAGCTATTATAGACTATTCAGAAACATTTGAACCCAACTTGTCTTAGACGAACTGAAAACCTTATCTCATGACACAAATGCCTGAATCATGTTACATTAGACTATTTACACATTACTTTAATAAAATAAAAAATAAATGATTTGTCTTTCAAACTGACCACAATTTACAACTAACTCCACAATTTTGGGTTTTGTCATCAAAAATCATTAAAGCTTGATACAAATGTAATAGTCGTACTTCGTCTAAGACAAGTTAGGTTCAAATGGTTCTAAATAGTCTATACTAGCTCCTCTTTACGGCTTTGCATCGACCTTCCAAAAACCCTGTATATCTTTATTTTCTAAATATATAATGCTAATGCTGTATTGTGTGTGTGTAATTCACAATACAGGTACATTTTGTTGAAATGAAAATTTAGAGCGAAATATATCTATATATCAGATCATTTGAGTTTAGTATATCGTTTTGTATTTTATAAATTAATCAGTCAGATCTAGAACCAATTAGGTCAAGCTGAATTCGACGCTATGTTAGCGTTCAGATAATTATGTTCGTAGAGGTGCTTAACGTTAGCGTGAAACGATTAACTGATTTACAATTATCGATATGGTGAATGATATGTGAATAAAATAAAATCCTAATAGACACATTACACAAATTTTATTTTTTACTTAGGTCGCTAATACATTATTCTATGTAAATGATCATAGATACCTAAACTAGGACCCAAGATATGGTTTTGTTGTTTTTAGCAGTTTTTTAAAAAAATACACCAATCTTGATCTGTCTTCACTCTTCAGTTTCATATTCAGTGCTGTCGACGACGTGTTTAACTAAGCACACAGAAGGAATACTACGAGGCACTGAAAATTTCGGGAATCAAGAAAGTGACACAACATTACTGTTTAAAAATGTATTTATTGTTTTTCGAAGTATTCTCCGCGAAATTTGACACATGTTTCCGTACGATGGAACCAATCACTGAAGCAACCATTCCATTCGCAGGTTGGGGTCTCCAAAATGGCCGTTTTGTAGGCGTCCTCAGCTTCTTCAGGTGATGAAAATCTCTGTCCACGCAATTTATTCTTTATTTTAGGGAAAGTATAGAAATCATTAGGG
>DWHP01000023.1:0-29777 GCA_018247895.1 Parnassius honrathi
CCGTTTGCCCCGAGCAGTTGTAGTCTTGAGCGGAATTTTGCCCCCCCCCCCCCAGAATACGCGGGGCAGCCTGAGCATCCACGCTCAGGAGTGGAGTAACTTGTTCGTGGATGCTCAACGAGGGATTCTCCAGGGTTGCTGGTACCCTCCTGGGGTAGTTCGACGTTTTGAGCAGGCCCATACGTGCGACAGCGAAGCTGCCACGTGTCTCTACCACTGTTGATCATTTTTTGATCTTCTAGACACTGAAAACGGTTACGTAACTCTAGCTGAAAGGTTTCGGGATTCGGGATTAGAGCATGAGGGGGACGGAGCGTTGACTTCATTAGACGAGATCTTTCCAACTTAACGTTTAAGTTCAGTGTGCCTCTAACCATTCGGTGATCACTGCCAGTTTTCACCATCGCAATCACCGAAACATCACTTAAAGCAGTTGGCGTCTGGTCGTCATAATGAAGTTAATCTCATTTTTTGTCGAACCGTCGGGGCTCGACCAGATCCACTTTCTGTGGGGCCACTTCTGGAAGAAAGAGTTCATCATAAAGAGTCACTCTTTCTCCATAAAGTCGGTCGGTCGGGCTCCGTTGCCCTATTCCAAATTTCCCTAACTTCAGCTCACCGCTTTCTCTTGTGCTAGTTTTGCGTTGAAGTCTCCCATCAACACCGTATAGTGGGCTTAGGAGGAATGCATGGCTCTAGAAATATCCTCGTACATTTTCTCCACCCCCTCATCGGGATGTGCTGAGGTTGGTGCGTAAACCTGTAGGACCTTCAGCAAATACCGTTTGGTGATTCTGAGTATCAGGTACACGACCCTCGTCGACACACTACCAATCTTTACAACGTTGTTGACGAGAGACTTGTGGACGATAAAACCGACACCACCTTGGGACAGATGGTTGCCTTCCCAGTGATAGAATAAGTTGCCGGACTCGAGGATTACCGTGTCCTCCCCCTCTCTTTGGACCTCGGATAATCCAATAATAGGCCAGCGCAACTTGTTTACCTATTCTTCCAGCTCCAGTATCTTCTTGTCAGTCCTCAGGGCGCGTGCGTTATATGTTGCCAGGTCGAGTCATCGTAGGTGGCAACCGAACCTCCACCGAAGATTCTTCATTTTACCATGGTCGTCACCGTAGTCAGGAATAGCGGGGCTGCCGGGGACAGGGGGCCGTTTGCGTCGTTGCTCATGGGGGGATATTTGGCATATTTTCCACGCTTTGCGAGCGGGTAGGCAACCGAAGTTTTTTATTATATTATTGATGTTATCAGGAAGATGCAGCTGCCCATCTTCTGCCATTCTCCCTCTGTCGCCTCTTACGACACCCACAGAAGATATGAGGTAGTGGATATTCTCCATCGCCACTACACGCGATATAATCCTTTTAAACTAGTTTTATTTAAATGTGTCGTGTTCGTGTAAACATAAGAAACAAGATTATAGTTCAAAGATGTACGCGCAAATACAGACTCTCCATGACTCTCATTGTATGATGGGATGGTAATCCGACACAACCGGAAAGTGATCACGCGCAGGACGCTGGCAACAGCTTTAGGTACGTGTTTTCCGTGCTTCAGAGATGAAAGCGTACTGATTTTCATTTTCAAATTTTGTAACAGAAAAACTCAATAAATTACCTTGATCCGACCCGGGATGCGTACCTGGGGCCATATAATCAGCGATCGTGATTACGGCCATTAGACCAACGAAGCAGTCAGTGAGTTTCGAACACGGAAGATGTAAGTGTCATCATCATTACATCCCTTCTCAAGTCCACTGCTGAACATAGGCCTCATCCAAAGAATGCCACAAAGCACAGTCTTGAGCCAACTGCATCCATCGACTTCCTGTATGTTTTGCCAAGTCGTCACTCCGTTTAGAGCACACTTCGCCTGACGTTACAAGGCGTGAATATAATCGTATAAACAAAATAAAATAACCTTAAACAAGATGTTTTTATGTGATAATTTTCACAATTTTCTAAATTTATATGAGAAAATCTCCGTAGAACCTTTTTTAGTTAAAAGTACTAACATAATTGGTTTACAATTGACGAAGGTATCGCGTAACATACTCGTACATTAGAAAAACCGGCTGAATATTCAATCCTTCTTTTGCTATTGGCAACAAATATATAAATGACTTACTTTATATATTTTTTGCTGACTTAACTTCTGCCTACAAACAGCAATTAATCTTACGAAGAAAAATAAAAATACAGGTGTATCCAACGACGTGTGTATTTTTTTCTTCGTATTAACACGAGACCCGTACGAGTCGACCCAGTTTTTTTTCTACTAGATGGTTAGGCAAAGACATTTAAGTAGTAGTAATAGACCGGACATCGGCAACAAAATTGTCGCCCGTAACTTTTGTTCCATAGGTTATATTACCAATTTTTGTCATTTAGTCTTAGTGACATCGTCATAAGGTCAAGACGCATTTGTTTCATAAATTTAAAAATAATTTTAAAGTAAATTTAATTGGTTAATGGTATTGTTAGTCACGATATGGAGCAAAAATGAACGTGTTTATCATCGTAAGAATTATGTATATTTACCAAACAATCTTTAATTTTATTATTTCTAGCAGATTGTTCTAGAACATTTATTATTATCGTAATAAGTGACCTCTGTTATCCAGTAACGTCACTGTTTATTTACCAATGTGTTAGCGCTTGATGACGTTGCTAAAATGGATTTTTACCTATTTAGTAGCGTCACCTAATGGAGAATAGTTAAAATGTTTTCCTAATATATATTCGGCATGGTATTGCTATATTTCGCTAGAGAGCGTAACACACGCGCAAGCTCACAGTTTTTGTATGCCATTGTTCCCAATGTCCTCTCTTTCGTATATATATTTAAATCTCTTTGTTGTTAGTTTATTTCGGTATTTTTCCAACTTGCAGCAAAACTGCTTTTCTAAGTCGCAAACGTAATTAGAACTTTATTCGCATATATATTGTACTCAAATCTGTACATATGATGTGCATATAACATTTGTTGGACTTACTTTGGTGGACTTACTAAACGAAACAGTTTACCATTAAATATTGTTGTATAATTAAGTATAAAAATTATCAATTGTTTGGACGCGATCGACGTATTTAGGGTTACTTTTGTACATAATGTTAATTTTGTTTTACTTAACACTATAATACACTTAAATAAATAAAAAATAATATACTCAAATCCATACATATGATGTGCATATAATATTTATTACTAGGTGAATATATCTCTGTACTGGTAAAAATGAGCAAGAGAACTGGTGGACTTACTAAAAGAAACAGTTTACCATTAAATATTGATGTATAATTAAGTATACAAATTATCAATAGCTTGGACGCGATCGACGTATTTAGGGTTACTTTTGTACATAATGTTGTACTACTTAACACTATAATACATCTTTTTATATGTACAATGTATGTTTTCAAAATTTTGTCGTAAAACAGTAAACTTTGCCTAATAATCATCATTACAGCCCATCAAAAGTCCAATGATAAATATAAACTAATGTCACAAATACAGTCTTGAGCCATCCGTATCAATCTATATCCCGCAAGTCTTGTTAGGTCGTCGCTGTACTGCTGCATCATTCCTAAATGGACGGAACTTAAAAACTTATGAAAGACCGGTTACCATTCTAATTTTAGAAGCTCCAATGTAATTTTATTCTCGCCCGGAGCTTTACTATTTTAAGGCGCTAGAGGGCCATTCTAATCTCGTCCAGACGAACGTCCAGAATATCGCTAGAACATAAGCATTGCATCTAATAAATTATTGACCCTAGTGGAGTCGAGTAACTGGTATTATAACTAATTTATGTCTATCATTTTCGTAAATTCATTAAAGACCAAAGCCTTATTTTTTTTTCTAAGAGAATCGTACGTTTTAAATCATAAGCTTGTTTTATGGCTTGCGAAACAAATATAACACAGTGTAAGTCGCGTTTTCCCATAGCAATATATGTGGGATAAACTCAAAAGAAAAGTCACGGGATCACTTATTAAACTTTTATTTTACTTTGTTCGAAACACATCGTTCGCAAGTCGCGTCATTTTTTCCTCCGCATTCGCCGTTTTGCATCCCCTCCCTTCATGCCTTTCTCTCACATTCCTCTCTCTCTTTCTTACAATTCCATTTCCCACATTCGGCCATTCCTGCTATCATGTCCATCTGCAGACGTATGAACTTCCACACATCTTCATATGAATTACAATTCTGCCAATATTAGTTTACAATGTTTTCTTAGAATAAACTTAAAAAAAATCTATTATATTTTGTTTTATTTAGCCCTTATTAAACTCAGTTGCATAATACATACAACATAGGTACCGCAGGTAAGCAGTTTTATACAATACTTACTTATAAGTAACTATGATTAATTTACAGTTCCACATTCAATCACGAATGCAACTTTCCTTAGAATGTAGTGTACTTACATGTAATTAGAGCTCCTTAGTAAAACTTATTTCGACTTAAACAATATCTCAAATCATTCTTCTCATTCATACTTCATACTTACCACTTAATGAATAACATTTGTCTCTGGCCATTTCTTCATATTGTCAGCTGAGCTGGAAGTGCGGTTAGGAACTTCTGCCGCTGTGTCAGCCTTCTGAACATCATAAGGGTCGTTCAAGTGAACTTTGGTAACTCGATAAGGACCAAGGAACTTTGCCCTTTGTTTTAGGCCGGGACCAAATTGTGTTCGCTTGATGGCAACTAGGTCACCTTCTTTATATTTCCAACTCTCTTTCCTTTCTCTGTTGTTATATTTTTTGTTTACCTCTTCGCCGTTTCAAGTTCCGGATCAAATATCTTTAAAACCGGCGCTTTAGACAACTTCTCTTTTAACCTAATAAAAGTCTCTCTTTGATCTTTATCAAAAATAAAATCAACACCTTTCTTCAGCAAGTCATGTCGAGGATTTGCAATAATAGCATCGTGCTCAATATATTTCCTAAAATAGGAGGTTAACCCAAAGAAACTTTGAAGTTGCTTACTTGTTTTAGGTTCTGGAAATTTCGTGACTGCGTCAGTCTTTTCTGGAGTTGGCCGTACCTCACCATTCCTGATTACATGTCCCAAATATTTTATTTCTGGCTGTATTAACTTGGCTTTCTTCCAGTTAACTTTCAACCCGTACTGTGCAGCTATTTGAAAAACCTGCTTCAAACGCTGCAATGCTTGTTCTCCATCTATTGCTGGAATTATATTATCGTCTATAAATATCATCATTATCTTTTGGGCTAGCAGTTCCCGAAAGATCACGTTAACGAACCATATAAAATATTTCGGACTGATCGAAAGCCCAAATGGTGCTCGCAGAAACTCAAACTGCCCATGATGAGTAACGAAAGATGTGTAATGGATTGATTCCTTACTTATTTTTAAATGGAAGAATCCATTCTTTAAGTCGAGAACACTGAAAACTTTTGTTTCTGATAATCTGTCAATAAGGTCATCAATAGTCGGCGATGGATATTCGTCTTTCAAAATTTTCCTATTGAACTGTCTATAATCTACATATACACGGGTAGTGCCATCCTTCTTTTTTAACAAACCTAGTGGACTAGCATATTCCGAAAAACATACACTGATTATTCCATCATTCAACCATTCTGTGATTTGTTTCTCCACAATACCTTGTTCCATGTGTGACAAGCATCTAGGCCTCTTTGCTACTGGTATGTCATCCTTCAGCACAATCTTAAATTCCAGGGGGGCCTCTTTGACCTGGACTGGATTGTAGTTATCCACACAACTGTAAACCTCCTGTTTAATTAGTGGATTCTTGACATGCCCCACAAGATTTTCTTTTTCACCTGTAAAGCAATTCACACTCGCTAACCACTCATTCTCATTCCTAAATATAGTCACACTTCCCTCACTCATCAACAACGTTACATCTTTCAAAAACTCGTGACTCTAGGTATAATATGAAACGTACCTCCTTCGTAAGATTGTCCATCGCTCGAAATTAGAGTCGTAATTTTGCCTAAGGATTGTATCTGCGCACTGCCCAATCCCGTCAATGTTAGACCGCATATATGCAACTCAACGTTGAATAATTTAGCACATAATTCTGCCGAGATCAAGTTCACGTCACTTCCTGAATCAATTAGTGCTTTTGAGCTATAATTCTCAGCCACTTTCACAATTTTCATGGGTTTTTCGACATTTTCAGTGCACTGAGAACTTTTGCTTACTATTTGCATCACTTCGGAGCTGCTCGGTGACTCTGACGTTTCGATGGCATCGTCAATGTCTTGGCCGCAGACGCACTCGTATATCATTTGCTCATGCTGATCTGTCGGCATCGATGTCACTCCGAACATAGACGAACGCTGTTTTACCGACTGCTCAGTCGCCGATGTCCCTCGTCCCGGAAATACACGGAAACGCGATAAACCCGCCGCAGCCTGCTTTACAATACTATTGATAACCTCGGGAAACTTTTTTAGCAGGGTCGCTTTTAGTTCGTCATACGTTTTAAAAACTTTTTCGGATTTTAACCAAAGGTCCGCCGTATCACATAGTGATCGTCGTGCTATTATTAACTTTTGTTGCGGCGTCCAATTGAATATTTCAGCATTATCTTCAATATATTGCGCCCATTTTGATGAAGAATACGACATGTCTTCCCCGTTAAATTGCGCCACCGCTCCTTCGAAGCTGTTGAACAACATGGCGGTCGACGCCGGCAAACTTGATCCGCCGTCTTCACCGCTGCCGTCGTCGTACATTCTATACCCTTATTTATTTAAACCCCGCGTTTGCGTCTTAATTATGTTGTTATACGTCGTTGAACAATAAACTGCACTGAGATCTGTACGCGCACTCCACCGCCTCGTGAGCGCTCGCGCCGGTCACTCCGTCGTTTTGCAATTTACACGTCTTTCACTTCTTTGACTTTTTTTTTCCCGGACGAGCCCCAAAAATGTGGGATAAACTCAAAAGAAAAGTCACGGGATCACTTATTAAATTTTATTTTACTTTGTTCGAAACACATCGTTCGCAAGTCGCGTCGTTTTTTCCTCTGCATTCGCCATCTTGCATCCCCTCCCTTCATCCCTTTCTCTCACATTCCTCTGTCTCTTTCATACAATTCCATTTCCACATTATTCTCGATGTTTTTTCTTGCGTTTCATAGTCTTGGTTTGTAAGAAATAAAAATCAGTAGCGTTGGTTTGTATCGTACAGAAATGTCAAAGAATATTCCTTTTCTAGGGATTACCAGCTGCTATAGTACCTCCAATTCCTTTTTCAGCTTTAGTTATTTATTAATACGATTTAATATATTATTAATTGATTTTTTAATTATTATAATTATTATCCGAATGAACAATATTTAATATTTATAGTCGGAATTTCTACCTATTATGAATAGCTAGAATTAGATTTTAAAAAATATTGCGTTATAGAGTAAGGCACTTACGATTAATAATACGAATTTTATGAATAGGGTTACCAGAAATGGTTTTTTTAACTAATGCTATATTTAAGGCTTAATCTGTGCGGGTAGCGGGGTGAAGTATTCGCATTAATGATAATCAATATATTCGTTTTATGGGAGGGATTAAATCATATATATTACGTGAGTGAGCGCGTGTGTGTGAGCGAGTGTGAGCGCATGTGTGAGCGCGTGTGTGTGAGCGTGTGTGAGCGCATGTGTGAGCACGTGTGTGTGAGCGTGTGTGAGCGCGTGTGTAAGAGTGTGGGAGCGCGTGTGTGTGAGCGTGTGTGGGTGCGTATGTATGAGCGTGTGTGTGAGCGCCTGTGTGTGAACGCGTGTGTGTGAGCGTTCGTGTGTGAGTGTTTCTGTGTGAGCGTGTCTGAGCGCGTGTGTATGTGCGCGTGTGTGTGAGCGCATTAGTGCGGGCGCGTGTGTGTGAGCGCGTTTGTGTGAGCGCGTGTGTGCGAGCGCATTAGTGCAGGCGCGTGTGTGTGAGCGCGTTTGTGTGAGCGGGTGTGTATGAGCGCGTGCGTGTGAGCGCGTGTGTGAGCGCGTGTGTGTGAGCGCATGCGTGCGAGCGCGTGTGTGTGAGCGCGTGTGTGTGAGCCCGTGTGTGTGCGCCCGTGTGTGTGAGCGTGGGTGTGCGTGTGTGTGCATGTGCGAGTGCATGTGCGTGCGTGTGCGTGCGTATGCGTGTGCGTGTGCTTGCGAGTACGTGTGCGTTCCTGTGCGTGCGTGTGAGTGTGCGTGACCGTGTGTGTGTGTGTGTGTGTGTGTGTGTTTGAGCGCGTGTGTGTGAGCGCCAGTGTGAGCACCTGTGTGCGTGTATGCGTGTTTGTGCCTGTGAGTGCATGTGTGTGCGTGTGCGTGAGTGTGTATCTGGGTGTGTGTATGTGTGTGTGTGTATGCTTGTGCGTATGCGTGTGCGTGCGTGTGCGTGTTCGTGCGTGTGCGTGAGCATATTCGTGTGCGTACGTGTGCGTACGTGTGCTTGTGAATGTGCGTGCGTGTGCATGCGTGTGCGTGTGTGTGTGTGTGTGTGCGTGTGTGTGTGACCTATCATCCAGACAGATATGGCGCGTTTGCTTCTCGCCGGATGATCCCTCCTATTGTGCTGAAGATGTGTGCTCCGGATTTGGCACCTGTTTTAACGCATCTTTTTCGGTACTCCTACTCCCTAGGCGTAGTCCCGAACTTATGGAAGACATCTTTGTTGCACCCGATCCTCAAAAAGTGAAATTAAAATAAAAGTGAAATAGAGTCACTATAGTCTCATTTTTAATTATCAGTTTCATTTTTATTTTCTATTTAAATTTTTAGTTTACTAATAACTGTTTGATATTATCAACCACGACCACGGCCGTGCAGTGGCGGTGTAAGAATATCCAGTACCTCATATCGTCCCGTGCGTGTCGTAAGAGGTGACAATAGTAAATTGATTGTAATAATTCAATATAATAAGAGAACTGCGGTTACCAACCCGCATGTCAAGCGTAGCAACTACGGCAAAATCCCTCTTGTGATGCAATTTATGGGGAGGCCTGTGTTCAACAATGAAACTTTAAAGGTTGTGATGGATGTTAGATAGTATAAATATTAACGGATAGAATTCTCATAGTAGTTTGTTTCACAGTCGAGCAATTAGGCGCCTATAATTGCCATTAAAAGTTTCAACCATCAGGGATCGAATTGTACTCAGATTGCCAAGATTTGAATACGAGGAAATGGAAAGGTAAGGTGAGTAAATGACTTTTAAGTGAAGTGATTTGGATATGACTGGCGTCCCGGAATTGGTCACAAGGACGTCTTCGCAATATTTCTTTAAACGAGGCATTTTACATAATAAGTTTCACATGGTCAAAAAACAAATGGAACCCAGAATGGATATCTTCGAGCTCAATACGTCCACTATTCCCTTTTAAACAAGTATACCTTATCACTCCTACAACTTAAAGAAAATGTTATTTCGCGGTGTAGTTTCAAGTGGGACCAAATTAAGTATTTTCACCGATGAGCTTATATGCACAGATACGTTGTAGAGTCATGCTGTAGCTATATTATGGTTATACCACGAAAGAGTCAGCTCGACTGGGGAAACTCCACGATCTCACAGAACACTAGCATAAAATAGCAACTCTATCTATGCTTCTGTGCTTCTTTTACTAGAATCGAGGCAATCTGTGTTAGTCCACGGGATAACAACGCATCTGTATTTGGATCCTTAATCGAGGATAAATGTAGTTTTTTTATAAGCCACTGCATCCACTTACCATCAGACGGAATGTGTGCTCGTTGGTCACCTTTATTCTAAGAACATTTAGAATAAAGTTATCCATATATCTAGAAATTAGATATACGGATGTGAAATAAATGAAAGAAGTCTGTCAGGACCGTGCTTAATGGAAGTTCGTAGTATCTGCTTACACCCGAGGGTGGTCAGCCTGTTAATATGATCACTTTCTTCTAGCTCAAAAACTATAGTCTTGTTTGCATTGATAGCTTTGTAATACGATAGCTCTTCATTGGTCAATTGAATATTAAAAGGACGATGCTTTATCGACGTCATTTTGACAGTTGACATTACAGTAAATATTTGTCTCGATTTTAGTTTGGTGTGGTGTAGTTAGTTTTTAAGTAGATTTTTCGAAGTCTTCCTAATTATTGCCAAAGCTCGTTTGTTATTTTTTTTCTTAGTATATTAATTATAGTACACGACATAGGGCGGTATAACTTAAGATGACACTCACGTATATAAATATATATATATACATTAGTTTCACCAAGTAACAACAATCGCATTCGCAAGTATTAATAAAGTATAACACTAAGCATTTATAATTCAAAATAAAATAAAACTCCCACCTTCCAGATTGTACCGTTCTAAATTACGAAATTATAAAGAAACCTATAAAATTTACCTTGCATGATTGTCCGAATATGGACATATAATATGGAGTGGAATATAAAAGTTACTATTATATTATTATATCTATAACATCTTAAACTTGATTTAGGTTAACTGTGCCAAAAATGAACATCATAAGGGATTAATACCGAAATTAATGACCGAATACCTGTTTTTTATGTCGCTACAACGTTTTCACGTAACGGCGCGGTGGGACTGAGAGATTGCCGACCCACAAAATTCTTTTCACGATGAAAACCTCATTACGCGTTTAACGACAGAATTATATGAGATTATTAGACATTATCAACGCCATGAAAGTTACGACACGATATCAACCGCAATGCGTAGTGGCAAAATTAAAATTTTATATCACAAAAACGCCGTGGCTCGCCTTCAGAAATGAAGAAAGTCGAGGCTCGTATTATTTCAAGCTGAAGGCATTAGAGTCGGAGGAGGCCGGGTATATATTGCCCAGGGCAATTTACGAGCGCCGTCCCGGGTCTTATCTTCAATATTAAAGATTTCATTAAATCATGCGTCGCCCGCAATAAAACAGTTTGATACCGCATTTATACAGCTACCGACTCGGGTGACCAACTTAATGATGTATATATATATATGCATTCGTTGTACATTATGTTTGCGTTTTGACTCCCATAGATGGGGCTTAAGGTGTAGAAGGAAGCAATTATGCTACATTTTTTACATTCGGAACGTAAAAATATGTGTTGATTCAATACTTATTTTATTACGTTTCTGTTATGAGGTGTAAAAGAAAATACGAGTATTAAGCCATGCCTATTCCTCCAAGTTGACCTTACGTAAACGCTGGTAAACACTGTTGAATGTTTTATTTTGAACGTGATCCCATACCCCGACACTAGAAGTTTTTGATGTATCACGGAGGCAGTTTACAAACATTAATTGCACAAGGATACACACAATTATTTGTAGGCTATCCATTAATATATTTGACCCGCGCGAGATACGGACCCGCGACCCTCAACGAATGACTCAAGTTTATAATCTGTATAAATAACTTTTAAATACCGAATGACAAACGAACTTTTAGTTAACCTGATTAGATGAGTGACTTGTGTAGTCTATGAACACCGCTACCCAACTTTAGACAAAGAAGGCACGGGTGCGTTGTCACCTGTGAGGGTGAAGATGGAACGTCTCCCAGCCTGCAGTAATACTGGATCTTAATACCTTTCAGACTTCAGACCGGAACACAGCAGAGCAAGCACTGATATTTGGCATCAGATAAGAGGGTGGTGTCTATCTACATAAACGAAAAAGATCAAAGGGTAAAATTAAAATTTTGTGCAACCGACTCCAATATAATCAAAATGAGAACATCATCAATGTAGTCAAAGTCAGTTAAATACGCATTATTAAAGATAACTCAAAACTACTGGTCAGATCTTGATTAAATTTATATGGAGGTACACGAGAAGCACCAGCTTTCAGATTGATTTTAGAAAAAAAGAATCATGAATATCGGTTTACCTAGAGTAAAGTTATGAGTTACCTCCTCCTTTTTGAAGACAGTATAAAAAGGAGTCCTATATTTTCAAGTCAATTTATCATTGCCAAGTTATTTTATTGATTATTAGTTAAGGCTACCTAGTAACTAATGACTCCTAGGTACACATCTAGTAACTAATCCAATATGTTATAAAAATAATGTTTCTTTGTTCTTATTTTATGCCCTGCTCTACCGCTCATCAGATTGCGATAAAACTTTGTGAAACATAATGCTTGCACTTGAGCGAAAGTTACAGGCATAGTACAATTAACTTACAGTAGATGGCGCGAGTATCGTACCGACAAATTTATTTGAAAGTGGTACGTTATTCAATTTCAATGAATGTATTACCATTCATAATTAACCCTTTCCCTGTCACATGAATTATATACGAACATTTCTCGATACGATGTTTTATACAGCATTTGAGGATCCTGCGTGGAATCTTTCGAGAGTTCTGACGCACCAAGTAACGCGAGCCTCTTTTTGCTCTTCACAGAGCGAATGCGGTATCCATCGGGAAAACAACTTTTTTACACCTAATTGTTTATGCAAGATTATTTGTATTTGACTCATGCCAATGTCTAAAGTTGCCTGAATTTCGCGGTATGTCACATGTCGATCTTCCTCAATCAGCTTACGCACAGCATCAACGTTTAGCGCCCTCCTTTCTGCCAAGGAGGGTCGCGCCCGTTTACAGCTTAAAAATCTCTTGTCAGATTGGTAAGCTAATATACAAAGGTGGGGTTTAGTGGGTTAAGTCTTCACATAACCACGCAGCCGGCTGCGTGGTATGCTATGAGCATTCCCCACCTTCCTCCCCCGTTACCGGAGGGTTGCCCATTTCTTCGGGCGCAAAAAAAAAACTCGCCGCTCACTTAGCGGTCAGTCGCCGTAGGGTCCACATTACCTGAAGATGCCTCGTGTAGAGACGAAACACGTGTCGTTTTGTCGTCGATGGTGTGTTTTCCCTGGAATAGTGGTGTTTGAGGTGGTGGTACCGGAAGTGGTGGTGCTGGGGTTGGTGGTGGCGGGATTGGTGCATGCAATTGAGGTTGGACGGGGGGTGCTCTTCAATCCAGGTAAGACACCTCATTGTATTTTTAATTAGCGGAATGTTGCAAGATAATTAATGTCTTTATTGTAATGGATTTCTGCAAAGTAACGCCTGATTCTGTCAATTATTTCTCTTTGTTTTCTTTCTATATGAAGTGTAAAGTAACAGCTTTTCCAATTGTTCAAAAAATACGGTTAATTTATAAGACTTTGGTACCCCATAAATACAGACAATAGTTTTGTAATTAATTAAATCAATAGCGCAACATTCGAATACCCCGTTTATGCAGAGTTTAGCTGTATCTAAAACTTCTTTATACTGGTGACCTTCTTTCGTAAGGAGACATATTCCGCCTCTTTTACAGTCTTTTCGTGAGTAGGATGCTGCCAAAATGTAATTAGGGATTAACAATTGCTTTTCATGATATTGTAGTTTCATTAAAATTCATTCAATAGTTTTTACGTTAAAGAGTAACAAACATCCATCCATCCATAATTACAAACTTTCGCGTTTATAATATCCTCTTAGTATTAAACTGTATTAAACTGTACTGTATTTAGGTACTGTAGTATAGTTACGTTGTATTTGTAAGTATATGTAAGTATTACTTATCCTATAATCAAATAAATAAAAATAAAACAATTGTAATACAACTGAAATTAAAATAAAAGTAATCTATATTTCTACTTAAATTATACCTATATAATATAAGTAATATTAACTAAAAATAATAATTATACCTACCTACTGTACTAAATAATAAATCTCTTCGAGTATCGAATTAGCTGTAAGAAAGGACGCAAGCTGAACATAACAGTCAACGACGTCTGCCTTAGCGCCTGCCCGCGTTCGGGTCGCGCACTCGGCGATCGCGCGTCATTGCTTGGACTACCCCTCCACCCCCACTTTGCGCTGATTCTCTATTCATGTCAATCTTATCGTGATAACTTTTGAACTATTTGTCCAAATTACTTTGTGTAAAAGACAAAGTTCATCTACATTAAATGCGACAAATGTATCAATTTTGATAATAATTTGATAAATACTCTAAAATGTGCATTATAAAAAAGTTTAAAATTCATCAACAAACAATCCCACGGTATGTTATCTTCGTGTAACTCCAACGGTTTAGGCAGCGCACGCCAAGATAGCTCTCAGAGGGCAGGAATTTTTTCGACTTACTTGATACTTATCGTTATATTATGGCCAAATTACATAAAATCTTTATAAATTGTAGCCTATGTATTACTCCGATGTATAAACTATATTACTGTAACATTTCATCTAAATCCGTTCAGTAGTTTTTACGTGAAAGAGTAACAAACATCCATCCGTCTGTCCATGCTTACAAACTTTCGCGTTTATAATATTAGTAGGATCTTATTACGGTACACAATAAATAACCTAAGAACATATTTTATTCAGCATTGTTGTTACTTAAAATTTCACTGACTCAGTAATCACGGCCCGCGACGCAACTTTATGCATTCGTAACATTCTGTATTTTATATCTTTCGAGTCGATGATCCAAATGAGCCAGAGCAGTCTTAGGTTAACAAAAGCCTTTTCATTCTTGCTTTGAAGATACTCTGTTTGAAATCGGATGGAAAGCAATACACGTAGTCTTACGGTATGGACACTTAAATAAAATGAACGAGAAATTAGGCGGTGCCGGTACCATTCTAACGAAAGCTCTTCTTTATTATTGAAGATTATGAATAAAATCTCTATATAGCATAAAACAAAGTCGCTTAACGCAGTCTGTACGCTTAGATCTTTTAAACTAAGCAACAGATTTTGAAGTAGTTTTCATAAATAGACAGAATAATTCAAGAGGAAGGTTCATATGTATTATACATGCGTATTATGTCGTCGAGATCCAAAAATCATCCGTGCGAAGCCTGGGCGGATCGCTAGTTTACGATTATGAATAAAAAAGGGAGATAACTGAGACCCGATATTTTATTTTCTTGGTCAGAAAACCCGATCACGAGCCACCAAGTGGGAAACGAAGCTGTTGAGTTTCTTTAAACAATGATAATGTAAATGATAATTTGATAGTGATGACTTCAACTCACATAAACGCTTGACGTTGAATAAAACCAACGTTACGGATGTTATCGTGTTTAATTTAAATTATTTAACTTATTTTTAATTCCCCAAGTTCATACAAAGCTTAAGGTAGCTGGACTTACTATAACATCGGGACATCAAACACCTCAGTCCCGTGTGGCTATTGGTGCTGCAAAGCACCCGTAACGTCGGAAATTAATAATAAATGATTTATTTAATAGCATCAGGCGTTACTTTGCGGAAATCCATTATAATAAAGATATTAATAGTTATTTTGCAACCATCCGCTCAATAAAATAAAATGATTTGTCTTACCTCGTTTGAAGAGCAGCTCCCGCCTTCCCTTCAATTGCGTGCACTAATCCCGTGACCACTACTCCCAGCACCACTACTCCCAGCACCACTACTCCCAACACACTGCGCTGGAAAGACACACCATCGACGATAATACGACACGTGTTTCGCCTCTACACGAATATAAATATCAGCTATTTTGGCTCGCCGCTCACTTAGTAGTCAGCCGCCGTAGAGTCTACATTACCTGAAGATGCCTCGTCATGACATCGGGACGTCAGTCACCTCAGTCCCCCGTGACTATGGGTGCTGGAAAGCACCCGAAACGTCGGGTATTAAAAATAACATAAATAAACGCGATAAAATCCGTCAAAGTAGTTTTAACCATTGTGTAGCGTTCGCGTAAATATAAGAAATTATTATTAATATCTTTATTAAACGATTTAAATTAAACGCGATAAAAACCATAAAGTTTGTTTTATTCAAAGTTGATAGGAGTGATTAGTTGACACAAAAACAATGGCTCCGTGGCGCGAAGTTGCGGCGTTGAGAGCCGCGGGTTCGAATCTGATACGAGTATTTAAGTATGGCCTACAAATAATTATTGCAGGTCTGGATGTTTGTCCTTTTGCAATTTATGTATGTAAACTCCTCCTAGGCCCCCATGATACAGGACATGAGACAGGAGAGATTTTTCATCCACAGCTCAAATTGCATCCATACCGATGTTTGTACAAGCAAGGTGATGTAGAGATACTTCTTTTTAACCCACTGGCACTGAAGGAAGGTAAAGTTTTTCGAGTGTATGTATGTATGTCTATTTGTTTGGTATCTGTGTCTGTAGCCTAGTGGCTTGTTGGAGCTCAACCTGTGGGGGCCGTTAGAGTCGTTTTAGTTGTAGAAGTGACATAGCGTATAAAACTTTTCCCTTTTCACTAAAGTTTTTACGCAGTAGGTTTGTTTATTACTATTCTAACGTTTGGACTGGTCAATGTTAATGTTTGCAGTTTTGGGACACACGCAGCGCGGTGCCTGTGATGACGATGAACCTCTCCGAACGTTGTTACTGCGCCGATGTGGTGAGTTTTGCTAATATGATACTCATTAGTACCGTTACTGTTACAGTATCGCAATCTCCACTGCTAAACATCCAGGAGGAATCGGCGCGTGAGTACCGAAAACTGTTCCACCTCATTTCTTTGTGTGATTCTCTTCAAATTGTAATACTGATGGTATAAGTGCATGTTGCTGTGGGGCAACTGGGTGATAACAAACCACTCGGAACAGTAATTCACACCCCATGTGTGTTGTGTCACAACACTTGAATAATGAAGATGAAAGGGAATTGAATCCGCGGCCTGCAGCGCCGCACACAAAAAGACGAAAATGGGGCTGCGATTGTATCGTGGACACAGCCGTGTATTTCACGTGAATTACGTTGTACACGTACGACCTCAAAATGGCAACGCGTCACTTAACGAACTCCTTGAACCCTCAGTGGTATAATTAAATTTTGAATGTAGATAGCAGATATGTAACAGCAACACCAAACTGTATCCCCCGATTTTGTTGCATCGGTTTTCTGAATTGCCTCCCAAGTATAAGCAAATTTAAAGACTTTTTCAAATGAAAACTGTGAACCTAGGACTATCCAATGGCGGTGGTGGGTACAGCAGACCGTGGTATCTGCCTGTACACGCTGGAAGGCAAGCCGGCGGAGTTTAAACGCGTGGAGTCTCCACTCAAGTACCAGCACCGCTGCATCGCAATCTTCCGAGATAAGAAGACCAAGCAGCCAACTGGATTTGCTCTTGGCAGTGTGGAGGGTCGTGTGGCCATACAGTACGTGAACCCCGCCAACCCTAAGGATAACTTCACCTTCAAGTGCCATCGAACGGGAGCTGGTACCACTGGAAGTTTCCAGGTATGTGTGCTTCGATGTTAGTCATCATATATTTATAACTTTTGTGAGGGTAGTTGAAAGAGAGAATTAATTATTTAATAATGTGGCATCTATTTAAGATAATCATCAAAAACTATGTTCCTTATTAGGGTTACAAATGTGCTAGCATTCAAATATTTAAAACTTTGTGGGGGTAATTGAAAGAGAAAAAAATTATATTTATGACTAATGATCCGCCCTAAATTTGTCTGTGTAGTATCTGATAATATGGCGTTATTTAGATTTAGGGTGATCATCAAAGACCCGGGACCTTTTTTTATATAGAATAAGGGTGACTCACAAACGCACAATCCACCTAATAGTGTGGTAAATGGTAAATGGATGCTTTTGCCCCTATGCCTATGCATCTACATTTATCCTTGGTTAATAATCAAAACCAGATGCGTTGTCATCCTTGAGAACTAAGATGGAATGGAATGAAATCTCTCCTTCTTGATTCCATAAAATTTTTCCTTTGATTCCGTAAAAAATGGATAAAACTATGACCTAGAAATTGCGGATCTCTGAAGTAAGTCGTAAAGTTATTGCTGCCTTGCGTTCCCTTAATAGTCTTAAACATTTCTTACCAACCAAGCTTACGCTGGTTGATTCCTTCATTCTACCTTTTATCGATTATGCAGATTATTAGAAAGTACCTGGATGACCGGTATTTCGGTATTTTTTGGAAATTATATTTAGATACAAATTACATACTGAAGGAAACATTAGTAATATTATTTGATCTTATTGACATAATAGAAAAAAATGAACTGGTTATTTGAATAAAAAATTATGAGTGCAATTAGTTTAATTTAAATTTTCTATTTATAAAAAAAAATAAAAAAATGACTCGAAATAATAGATTTTCTCACAAAAGAAGGGAACTTGATAAAAAAAGGAAAAGTTGGACCGAAGACAGGACGCGAACCAGGGCACTACGGTTTCGCGACGCCCGATGGGCACTCGAGCTATTACGATCATTACTACAGGGTCAAAATTTACCTTCTTATAAGAAGTAGCAGTTTTTCACTGTCTGAAAATACGGTCAAAACAACATTTTCTAAAAAGGAATCCTAGCTAGATCGATTTATTGCCCCCGGAACCCTCTGGACACTAAATTTTATGAAAATCGTTGGAGCCGCTTCCGAGATCCCGTATATGTACAAGAATTGCTCTTTTAAAGGTAAGGGATTTAATTCAGAGATTAGAATTTTTTTTAATTAAAAACATGATTTTTTCTTGGTATTTTTTCTTACTTACATATTTTTATTCACTTTACAAAAATACTTGACAGATAGTCATGTACAACATATCCTTTATACACTACATTTATTGTCCTGTGTTCTGGTGCATACACGAAAAAAAATTTTTCTGACCAATGCGTGAGAAAGTTACATAGAGTTGACCATATGAAAAACAGAATTCTCCCAAATTCACTCCAAAATATCGGAACGTTCAACCTTGTGATCGAAGATGAATGTATTCATCCGTTCGTAACTTGACAATTTGCTGAATATTAAAATGGTAAAAATTTCGTCTTGCCAAAATATCAAAGGATTTTGCAAGACATCGTACATGTGATGAGTTACGGCAATACGTTCTGACTTATTACTTCTTCGTTGAACCACAATATCCCTATAACTGCTCTCATTTTCCACCATTACTACCGCTATTTTGTTCCCTTGAGAATGATAGGAATAATTTTTAAAATCATTTAAAAACATTGAATGTCATTTAAGATATAGATATACAGATATTAGAATTATTCTCAAAACTTCTAGAAAATTCTAGAACGTTCTAGATTAATTAGAATTATCTCAAGTAATTTTAAATATTGAAATATATTTGAGAACTCTCAGATAATTCTAGAAATTTTTAGAACAATCTAGAACATTCTAGACTGATTAAGAGTCAGTTCCATCTCGTGCAGAATATTTAACTATATTAGAGAACTTTCCAGATCATTCTAAAAATTTTTAGAACAATCCAGAATATTCTCAACAAATTATAGTCCCACAATTTTGAAGACTTTTTTCACCCCCATATCTTTTACACCCCTGTAGCAATCGACTCGCAAGCCCCATAGTGCACGATGGGATAATTGTAACTACGATCAAATACAAACATTATTCGTCTTCGATTTGTAGTTTTGGCTTCATATACTTAGAATATAATAGATATAAAATGTGGTGCAGGACATCTACGCGGTGAACGACATCGCGTTCCACCCGATCCACGGCACGCTGGCCACGGTGGGCTCGGACGGCTCCTTCTCGTTCTGGGACAAGGACGCGCGCACCAAACTCAAGTCCTCCGAGACCCTGGACCAGCCGCTCACCAAGTGCGCCTTCAACCACAGCGGACAGATCTTTGCTTACGCTGTCGGATACGACTGGTCCAAGGTATATCTTTATAGTATAGAATAAGGGTGACAAATGAGCAGAGTCCACCTACTGGTAAGTGGGTGATTTTTTTTTTGTCTAATATAAAGACCATAGAAATGGTGAAGTGAAAATTTCTTCATTCCGTGAATTACAAATATTATGGCTCAAGAGTTTCATATGTCCACTTAACTTGGTACACCAGGACATATCTTATTAGCTTACAAATAAGATATATCTTTGTGTACCGAATCATTCAGAAGGCATTTAAAATAATGCTTATACTCCATACTAAAATGCAGATACATTGCCATCCCTGAGGAATAAGATGGAATGTCTTATTTCCAGTAAAAAAAAATCCAAAATGTAGTAAGTACAATAAATTTGATATTACGTCACGTGACATGACGTTGAGATATGATATTATTACCCCGAGATCAATTTCAAGAAGACCAAACTTACAATTTAGAGCATACTAAAAACCATACCAATACCTAAATATTTCCTTGGAATCTGTTAACTCTCACTGTCTCCCGAGTATAAATATAAGTGTATATTTAAATTGGAAGGGACATATGAATAAAGTTGTTAAAAAGTTATCTAGTACGCTCTTATAGAACTTTAAAAAAAACCACAGACTTAATAACAGAAACCCGTGCACTACCACGCAGACGCAGACGCCTGGCTACACTACGGTGTGGCACTATGGGTTGACAGCACGGACGCTGATAAAAGATTTCTTATTCAGAAAAAATGTATTCGCGTACTCGCAAATATAGACTTAGTGAGAAATTAGAAATTACTTTATCAATTATAATATCCTGACATTAACATCCCTATATATCTCTAAATATGCTCACTGGTTTGAAATAATATAAAATAGTTTGCTCAATATTTTGCCCCTAAAAATTTAAGACCAAAAATAAAATTATCCATAGCTACGTCAAAATTACATGCCGTAAGCACCGCCCCTGTGCAATGTCAATAAAATATATAATAAAATACCAGAATGTTATTTGTATGTTGTTAATGTTAATACATATTTAACGAAAAAGTGTTAATACGCATTGCAGGAGTTTTTATGGTGATTGAGTAGGAAAAAGGAATAAATAATATAGTATGATCTCGTTAATACTTAAGTTAATTGTAAATAATCATTAATTGATATTTTTTTTTAAATAAGACCAAATGTATACAAGAATAGCAAATTAATTGAATTGAATTTATATAAGCATATGAGTGTATACGTGGTAGAGCCATTCAGCAGGTATATTATGGTTGCAGTACAAGTGAGTTGGCTCTACCGGGGAAGGATCGCTCAATGCTGCTGTCAATGGTTTTCTGACCTAAAATGTCTTACTGGATTTTTCTCTCAAGAAATCCTTAGTAGCAGCTGAGTCCGAGGGGTGGCTATATTTAACCCCGTGCTTCGGAAAGCAGATAAAATCGATTGTCCTAGCCTGATCTCACTGCGGTCGTCATCCGATCGGACTATGACACTGAAGGAATAGAACATGCACCTGTGCTTGCTGCGCATACATTCGGGCACTACAATTATGTCCTGCGCAGATGGCAAGTTTTCATTGAAGACTGGCCGCCGTGACCAAAATTCGGTCTGAAGGACATATTACTATAAAAACGATTTACAGATACAGATTGTATATTATGGATATTTACATCGATTTCTGATCATGAGACCTCAGTTTTGTATCAGGGATCTGGCCTAAAACAAAATGGATCACAATTAACGCAAAATAAAACGTTGCGTAAATCGGAAATATGAGTTAACGTAAGTGGCGTAAACGACAAGCTGAGAGCACGAGTATCCAGACCACTCAAAGGAAAGTCCTAAAGCTATAGCTGTTTTATACATTTGTGTTTACCGTATTCCAGGGCCATGAACACTTCAATCCTGCCAAGAAAAACTACATATTCCTGCGGCCGTGCTTCGATGACCTTAAGCCGCGCACCACCTGAAGTCTCCCACAATTGTGCTGCTCGCTCTTGCGTGTAGCGCCCGCAGTCCGTGGAGTGCGTGCAATACGTGCAGTATTGCGTGTATACATGCAGTATTGTTTGTAGTACGTGCAGTATTGTGTGTAGTACGTGCTGTATGTATTCGTGCAGTATTACGTGTATATGTGCAATATTGCGTGTATACGTGCAGTATTGCGTGGATAAGTGCAGTATTGATTGCATTTTTACGTGTATTGCGCGCAATGTCGTGGCCAAGCGATTCTTGGCTATTACTGCAATGAACTTGATTCTATGTGAACTGAAGCCATAGTCTATTTGTGGATAAAAATAAATAAAAATATTAAAGAAGTGTTTTTGTTTTAATTGGGTGTAACACCCATTTTCAAATAGTGTTTTAAATTAATCCTAGAGTGATAATGAACCACTATTTTTTAAACCGAATAGTGCCATAAAAATGATGTTCATCGTTTTAAATTTTTGCGCGAAAACTTTAGCCGCCACGCTGTTAATAGTGACGTCACTATCCTAGAGTTTGGCGATTTCGCAAAGGAATAACATATTTTTGGATGTTTAATAATAAGTTATCATCTGTATCACTGGTGTGTTGTGCCTGAATGCAATAATACAAGCATAAGAACGTCGCGGAAGTTACAGAATCAAGTGCCAACTGATTTAAATATGAGAAATACTTGGTTAAAACTGGCAAGAAGAGACCCGAATACATTGTCTACAAAAACTAGACTACTTCCGTGAAGATAATTTCGATGTAAGTATGGCTTGTATTTAACTATCGTTTATACAAAACAAAACATCATGAGGTGAGGTGTAATTGTTTAAACATGTTGGTAATAGGCACTTACATTGATATTTTAACATTCCTCAACTTGGCAGAATAAAAATCGGGTGTTTACGCTCAATCGTAATGCTCGTTTCGAGCGGGGAACCGGTTTGATAGTGGGTTGCGCGGGGAGGGATTCGCTTTGCGCCTGCGGCGGCTGGTCTGTCTGGAACAATGTTTTGCGCGCGTCGGCCGGTCGGTAAGACGCCGGGAAGTTAAATTGAAATTGCTACGTCGCATTAAGACCGCCTCCATTGTGTTGTTATTTCGTTAATATACGTGACAAAGCGGCTTTTTCTTTGAGTTTGAGTGACTATTTTAAATTCGATTGCCATTAATTTGCATCGACGCGTGGCTTGTGTAGCATTTTGATATAGTACGAAGTGATTTTACTTTGTCGATTGAACGCTAAACTTTGTTATCCGAGAGGAGATCGCATTCTCTTCGATTATAATTATTGCTATTGCTAAGTGACGTAACATTCGAGTTTAGATAACAGCGCACGGGAGTGAGTGCATCTTGTGAAGTAAAGCAACGCAAGTGGATGTGGCCGCTTACATCGGTGACGTCAGATCACATGACTCACTTTCTCACACTACTCACACACTACCTTTACTTACCTCTGACGCTGCTTTGTGGTCGACCCTACTCCGGAACTATGTAAGTTTTGTTTGCTTGTGCAGCCACTATATAATAGTTATCCATAGGCCACATTGGGCCTGACCCTCGGGTTGCTCGTCGAGTTGGGGTACTCATGGGCCCTATTCCAGTCGACTTTTGTCGGGGCAACTGAGGGCCGTAACATCGGGATTGCATGCAAAAAATGTTCGAGTATCTAACAATGGCGAGATTTTATGTCTTGTCTAGAATTAACAATGCGCACACTGAGCAATGGTGGAGTTTTTAAAACTCGCACAAAATCAAAGAACATGCTCATCAAGTTCGTTTCAGTGTTAACGTTTGGGCGGCAATCATTAACGATTACATCATTGGTCCAATATGAATTGAAGGTAAATTGACGGGAGCAACGTATCTGCAAATGATACGTTCCGTCATCGTCATAATGTTGGAAAAGGTTCCTCTGAGCCACCTGCAAGGACTACTTCCAGCACGACGGATGTTCAGCTCATTACGAATGATCTGTGCGCGCATATCTGGACACCCAATTCGGTGGTAGGTGGATAGGTCGCGATTGATCTGTTAACTGGTCGGCAAGGTCACCTGACCTAAAACCTCTAGACTTAATTGTAGGTCGAACTAAAACGATTAATGTACACAGAAGAAGCACAAAGTGTTAGTGAAAGTTTAACAAACAATTTACAAAGACGTGCTAGTTTGTGTTTAGAAAGAAACGGATATTTTGAACAATTACTGCGATATCGCTAAAAAGGTAGGTTTTTGTAAACAACAATATTGTAGTATAATTTTGTAAAAATCAATAAATCAGTGTAGTTTGTAAATAAGTTGATTTCGATCTTTTAAAAACGCCAACGTGTTATAGTATACGGTAGGCATAAAATTCGTAGCCTATGACGCTCAGCTTAAAAAATTTTTAGTTTCATGCAAATGTGGTAGTATAAATGGTTTCGTGTATTTTTTGGATATTCGGAAATTTTGCCTATTATATTGTTGCGTGCCTAAGTTGATGTCTGGTACTTGGCACTAGCGCCATCTAGTGTCGGGGAACAAAGCGACAAGAGCTTTCTAGAAAATGCCATGCCTGAACTTCCCACCAACAGCGCCATCTAGTATCGAATTAAAGAACTAAGCTTTCTAGAAAGCGCCACACTCAAACTTTCTGCACCTGGTCTGTCGGAGCCGGTATTTACCGGAATATTCTCGATGTTTCGGTGGAAAAAGCCTATATAAAGCCGTTGAAAGCCGCGATCGAGGCAGTATTGAATTTGGCGATACAAGCGAAATAAAGTGAATCAGTGTGATTAATTATTAGTGTCTTTTAAGTTTTAATTGGTGTTCGGTAATTAAAATGTTAATTTTGGTAATTCAATCGACAGTTTTTATTGTCACGAACCCTAAGCTCGTAACAATACCATACGCAAGAATGTATCATCAGTTACTGACTGAATTATATAGTTGTTTAGTATAACGTTATTTAAGACAATTTCGTGAATTCCCAAAGCTTTCTTCACCTATAAGGAGGTATATGCCCAGCGATACAACGCATGTGCTCTATTAATATACTACACAGAAAAAAAATATAGTTTTTTTTTCAGTTAATGCCAGTAGTGAAGATAGAAAAACAAAAATTATCTCAAGTACAAAGCAACACCAGCGATTCAATGATGATGTCAGAATACGAACTGCCCATGGATATAGACTGGGAAGTCCCCAGGGAATCGCTTTCATTGGGTAAAGTGCTAGGTGAGGGTGAATTTGGGAAGGTCGTCAAAGCTGAATGTGTCGGGATTGTGAAACCAGGAGTGCAGTCTGTCGTAGCTGTCAAGATGTTGAAAGGTAATTTTAGATTTAATTTTGTATTGATTTTGTTTTATACTTATTACAATTTATGTCAAGTAGGCAAGTAAATATTACATTAGGGTACACTATGCTCTTTTAAAACTATGCTTGCTATATATATTGCTGACTCACTTACTGCCTCATCACGATATGTCTAAAACTATACACCCGATAGACTTGAACTTTAGTATAGTTACTCATTTCGCAATTTCGCGTCGCATCTGCTCATTCAGAGAGCAGAGGCATTCCATCTTAGTCCCCAGGGGTGATAACGCATCTGCGTTTTGATTCTTAATCGAAGATAAATACAGATGTCTATTGGCAACAGCATTTGCTTACCATCAGGTGGACTGTATGCTCGTTTGTCACCTTATTCTAAAAAAAAAAACAAATAAACTTACGTTCGTTTGCAAGTATTCTAGTAATATATGGTGAAGTCTGTGATTTTTTCTATGTCATCTTCTCCATTACTAATATTTGACGAAGAAAAAGTCATATAAAATACGTAATATATCATTACATTCATTTGAGTGCAGTACAATTATATATTGTTTAATAATGTAGATTCAGTAACAGATTTTGGAAGAAAGGAAGTGTAACTTCTAACATAAAATTTGTTTTCTACAATTGTAATATTGGTTGCAGAGGGCCACACGGACGCAGAAATGATGGCATTAGTATCGGAAATGGAGATGATGAAGATGATTGGCAAGCATGTGAATATAATAAACTTACTGGGATGTTGTACGCAAGATGGACCATTATACGTTATTGTGGAATACGCTCCGAATGGAAATTTGAGAGAGTTTCTTAGAAATCATCGTCCAGGAAACAGGTATATAGAAACGTAGCAACAGCTGTGTTTACAGCTACGTGTTATTTTTTAGATCCTATATTAGGGTATCTAATACCAAAATTCAAACGGACCAAAATAACACAAGAAATAATGCAATGTTTCAGATATGAATCTCCAACAGAGGATTTAAAAGAAAAGAAAACCCTTACACAAAAGGACTTGGTATCCTTTTCTTACCAAGTCGCAAGAGGAATGGAATATTTAGCTTCTAGGCGGGTAAGAACGATTTAGACATTCTGAACATTTTTAAGTTTATATTTATTAATTACTAAGTATTCTAAACTTTAAGGATCAACAAGTAAAGTAATACTTGATTGATGGACCACGAAACTTGCTCATACTCATACACTCTGCCTGACTGACGCACTGATGACCGTTGAACACACTGATAATATACTAGCTTCGTTTAATAATTAATTAGAATGGGTTTCCGCGAGGCGGTCAGGAATGTATTGAGAACTAGTCACTAATTACATACCCTTACACCCAATTCTTATTCTTGATCCTCAGTCCGTGAAAGTCCATTGCTGAACGTTGGTCTCTTCCGTATTAGAGAGTATCACCTTAATCGTCATTGTTTGCAGTAGAATTGACGATTGCAGTGCCAGACGTCTCACAACTTGAACGTGATCTCCGCAACCGGTTACATATTTTACGCCTGGCCAAGATCTTCTTGACATACATTCATTTGTTGACTTCACAACTCCTAGTCGTCTTTTACGATACCATCGGTATGAAAGGAGGATATTGATTCTAATACGCTGTCACTACACGATAACATTCCATTAGGACCACATAATCGGTCCATAATCTTTCCCCTTTGTTTATCATGTGTTCTTGCGTGGTAGAGCCACGATGCAGCTATGTTATGGTTGTGGCACGTAGGGGTCGGCTCGACCGGGGCAGGATCACGCTTTCCCTGAATACCAGCGTAAAATACCGGCGTAATGTTGCTGTGTTTCATATGGTGAGTGTAGAGAACCCGAGACCCTTTTTACTGGAATCTAGGCATTCCATCTTAGTCCTCAGGGGTAACGCATTTCCAATTTCATTCTTAATTGAGGATAAATGTGAATGTCTATGAGCCACAGCATCTACTTGCCATCAGGTGGACTGTGTGCTCGTTTGTCACCCATGCTATAGACAAAATCAAACATGAATGAATTTCTGGAGTAAGGATAATATTTAGGAATAATTTCAAATTCGATTATAATTTCAGCTTAAGACTGTTATCGCAGCTTACCTTTATAGGATTGAAAATGTTTTAATTAGATTCAACTACCGGACGGGATCTTTATTACATATATAAAGTCCTTGTGTCCTTTCCAGTGTATCCACAGAGACTTAGCGGCACGTAACGTCCTGGTTTCCGACGACTGCGTTCTGAAGATCGCGGACTTCGGTTTGGCGAAGGACGTGCACAGCAATGACTACTACCGAAAGAAAACCGAAGGTCGCCTGCCTGTACGGTGGATGGCGCCTGAGTCTTTGTATCACAAGGTCTTCACAACACAGACTGATGTGTAAGTGTTTTTTTTATACCTAATAGGTGTAGTATAACATTTTATGATAAAGCAAAATAAAAACTACAAAATAGTTTCTAAAGTCTATTTACCAAAATAAAAACCCCGTCGACTGTTATTTCCTATTCATTACGTTTGAAATAGACATGTGTCAAACGTGAATGATTCGTTCGTTTGAACCGGTACATTTAAAAATATTGATGATTCATTCTTCTGTTTTTGAATGTTCCGGTTCAACCAAATCACAAGCAACTGGCGGATCCTTTTTAACTTGTGGTTGGTGTGAATTGTGAGTGAGTCGAATACCGAACGAATCCCGAATGATTTGAATTTTAAATAAATAGATTTCAAACAAGATACAAAAGACTCGGAAGAAAACTTCCGCAGGCTTTTCAGTAATGATCACGTTTTTATTTATAATTTGTGCTATGTAACATAGAATAAAAATTCTTTACAGCTGGTCGTTTGGAGTTCTCCTGTGGGAAATTATGACCCTCGGCGGGACACCGTATCCGACGGTACCAGGACAATATATGTACCAGCATTTAAGCGCTGGACATCGGATGGAAAAACCGCCGTGCTGCAGTCTTGAAATGTTAGTATAATGTTATGAAATTACCGTTATTAACGTCCATAGGCCTCCCCACATTGGTTGCCTAATAGAGGGGAATTTGCGATAGTTGCCACGCTTGGCAAGGTAAGGTTGGCAACCGCAGTTTTATATTTTGGTCATTATTAGGTAGACGCTGCTGCCCATCACCTGATTTGTTTCCCTCTGTCGCCTCCTACGACACTCACGGGATGATATGGTGCAGTGGATGTTCTTACACTGCCACTACATGGTAATTAAATTAGAAACGGTGATTATTTGCTGCACCAATTAGCGCAGTCTGTATTTTAAGAGTTTTCTATTTTAAATACTATGTATGTTTAACTTCCCATGTGGAAATTATCCAATTGGGTCGGATTTTTTTTAGAAGTCCGTATTTCTAGATATTTCTTGGTTTTGAGGTCCATACATTCCAATTCTAGGCTGGGTGTACATTAGTATTTATAACGTTTTGTCCGTTAGTAGGTACATCCCAGGAAATAATGATAGTATCGTCTCGCAATCATTTTAATTCGACTCTTTATTTTTCGATAAACTTTATTACTATTACAATTTTCTATAGACTTTATCAAACAAAACATATTTTTATTACTTACAATTCTTTTCTGCCCCCTCTGAATATTCGAAAGTAATCATCGTGACAAATTGTGCATGATATTTTGAAATCACATGTGTGAGTACACATAGAGCCTTCACATGTCCAGAATTACTCTTATCCGATGTAATATTTACATCATTTTGTATGTATATATGCATATATGTAGAAATATGTGTATGTAGCTAGAGTGATGTAACAGATACATGAGGACAAACAAAACAACTGGCTTCATTATAGAGTATAATAATTATATACGGGACTTCACCTGGGATTTGAACCGAAGACTTAGATAGTACCTAGGTAGTCTGACCCTGAAAATGTAGGTTTACTTCAAGGTATTAAAAAAAATTAAAAACACTAAGTGATTCAATATGAATATTATGATGACCGTAATTTCGCAGACTAATATAAATAAACAATATTTCTAGTTATATGCTGATGCGCGAATGTTGGTCCTTCTCACCTGGCGACAGACCGTCCTTCACGGAGCTCGTCGAAGATTTGGACAAAATATTAACCGTGACCGCGAATCAGGAATACTTGGACCTGGGCCTACCACAACTCGACACCCCACCGTCAAGCTACGATGGCTCCGGCGACGAAAGTGACAGTGAATTTCCGTTCATCAAATAACGGATTTAGCATGTGAGGAGTTTGGTCTAAGAAACTCCGTTGGGATATCGAAAGTGTTTTTGTCGTATCTTTCCGCAAAGATACGTTTCAATACGTTGAGTGGTTGAAGGGAATGCTTTTGGAAAGAAACCCGCAATTAAAAACATGGTGAGTGTAAATTTTTAGTCTGAACAAAAGGAACGTTATAAATATCGAATAATCGAAATGTAAATATTAATAAGTAAGCTTATTTTCAGATTGTCATTTTGCAAGTATGTAATGTTTACTTGAAATGCCAAAGAGAGAGTAAAAATGTGAGATTTTTTTTTCATCTTAAGACGAAACTCTATATTTGGCATAATAACCTATATTAATGTTTTAAGAATAGAATGAAACATTCGTAGGAACAAAAAATGGCTCTCATTATTATAATGTCGATTTCAGCAGATTATTAATTTAGACAAATATAAAATAAAAACTAATCAGAACTTGTCCCACCTTAACAATATAAGTATATATTTATAATGAAATAAAACATAAAAAGTTAAACTAGGTAGCTACATAAAGGTTAGAATTAAGCGTTGCATCAAAACAATATTCGACCAGTAGAAGTACAATACTTCTTTATAAC
>DWHP01000024.1:0-29773 GCA_018247895.1 Parnassius honrathi
AAATAACCAGTTTAGTTTTTTCTATTATGTTCCAAAAAACACGATTTCCAAAAAAATACCGAGCAAAGCTCGGTCATCCAGGTACTTTTATGTTTATCTATATAATATATATGTGTAACTATGTTTATAATATGTATCGTAATATGTGATGTGTATGTATGACTACTCATAGATTTTTTTATAGCAAGCTAGTACACAGTCCACCTGATGGCAAGTGGATGCTGTGGCCAATAGACATCTACATTTAACCTGGAAAGAATCGAAATGCTGATGCGTTGTCATCCTTGAGGACTTCGATCTTCTTCTTGAGGTTTTCTACATTCACCATACAAAATACAGCAGTATTAAGCTGCTATTTGACGCTGGTATTCTGTGAGAGCGTGGTCCTTTCCCGGTCGGGCCGACCCATTTGTGTTACAACTATACAGTTAATATAGCTCCAGCATGACTCTACCACGTAAAAAATTTAACTCAGTTGCACTTTGCACCCACAATATCTTCTCTGCTTAGCCTGGAGGTAGTCTGGTAGAGAATGCCTTGTTGCATTAAGTCCGCATTTTTGTACTTGGTGTGCAAATAATGTATAAATAAATAAATATACATAATCTATACATACAGTGTATGTTAATACATATTTAAAAACATTTTTGATATGTTATATTCTACATATCTTTAAAATAGGTGGATAATCGTTTAATATATACGTTACGTATAATTATAATACATATATTTAATAATCAAAAATTAAAAACTCTGACGAAATGTCACTTCGTCCAGCGACCTACGATCTGCGTTTCGTTAGTTATTTGATATATGCTTATATGCTGCATAGATAAAATCATGTAAGCTCTGGTTATTACTTTTTATCGTTATAAAAAAATTCAAAATAACCAAGCATTTAAATATTAAACGAAAAAAAATTCTTCTAAATAATATGTAAGTTTATTATAAATGAATTAGTCTTTTGTATCCAACTATATTTTTTTCTATCTGTTTATAGGGGAGTTAACGTACGGATATTAATTTATATGTAATAAGAAACCTTTTTACATCTCGGGTGTTGCGGATTTGTTTCTTCACTTTTTATTGCAATCATTGTATGTATAATCATAAGTCACCATACTCGGACAGTCTTTCTTTTTAAGTACGAATGAGTCGCCGCGTCTGAGGGTGCTGCCCTTTGTAACTGGGAGCAAAAGGTCAATTTAATATTATTAGGCGCAGCTGCACTTCTAATCAAGTTGTCACTTTTTAAAACTATCCCTACTTTTTATTGAGTATATCGTAGTTTCTAAATTATTTTATATCATCAAATAAGCGGGCTCTTAATGAGTAATTAATTGCAATATCATGTCAAAATATGTGTAAATGCTAAAGATGAAATCGAGAATCTATAAATAAGGAATTAATTATATAATAGTTTATATTTGTACATACGAACACAAAAAAGAATATAAGAAAGAATTCCCGTATAGCGGTGGTGTTAGATAAACCACTACCTCATATTGTCATCCAAATTAATGCCGATATTGTATTTTGGTTAATCACTCTGAATTATTTTTTTCACTATCAAAATAAACTCGTGTGGTCACAATAATTTAAAACTACTTTTAAACTAAACTTTAGAGTATTTTTTGTTTCCTTTAGGAATAAAAGAAAACAACATTTTTCAATATTTTTAATAACATTTTGTATGTATTAGTGCTGTTTTTTTATATTAGATGCTTGCAGGTCAACAGTAAGTTTGTAATACTTTGTAACATTTAAGTTATTACCTACCACTTCTATAAAAATGCTAATTTACAGCATTATGATCTTGCTATCTGGCTTAAAGGTCAGAATAGTACTACTACCTACCATGTCGTTGGTCCTGGCTGGATTGAAATGCAGCCAGAACCATTATAATATCTTCTAATATGTACATTGGTTGTTTTCGGATCCCCACTGTTAGCGTACGTGAGGGTAATATGGTCTTGTTTACGTAGTCGGTTCTTTGATACGACAGATCTTCTCAGTTAGTGCCTACACTCACAGACGGCTCGGCATGACAAGGCGTATCAAAAGATTTTTTCGTGGGAAAAAAGATTTTGGACGTTATTTTAATGACTTTAGTACTGACATTCTTATTTCGACACGAATAGACAGAAACGTCTCGCGTGACTCCGCGGCATGCTGCTGCACGTCACGGCATTCTAAGGAATGCGTTGGCACGTCGCGTCGTGGCATTCCATGGGATCCCGTGAATAGCATAGTTTACGTAAAGTGTTAATTGAAACAAGGTTGAATATCTAACTCGTTGCGGCGGTAATCTCAGCGCTCCCGCGGGCACCCGGTGCACGGGAGTGTCTTGACTTGTTTACCGAAGGTCCTGTCGTCCTGTGGCATCCCGCGGCATGCCACAGGTATATCCTTCGGTATGCCGAAGTATGCCTCGCTATGCGGTCTATGCCGTGCCATGCCGTGCCGTCTGTGAGCGCAGGCCCTTAGTCAAATAATAAAAGTTCATAAAGTCGCTGCTTTATCGACGCCATTTTGACGGTTGACGTATTGAATATGGTCATTAATTGTTTTTTAAGATGATTTTTCGAAATGTTTCTTGTTATTGCCAAAGCTTGTTTTTTTTTAAGATGTTAGTTATAGTATACGACTTTGTTTTTTGTCTTTGTCCTACTCCTATTCTTGGTTTTATAGGACGGCAAAACATAAGGTGACCATATTACCCTTACGTGCCTTATACTTACCTGCGATTTTATTATTTAAGCATATGTGGGTTTTAACTGTGTATGTAAATATTGTAACCTACAGTTTGTTCTACGTAGCTACTAACTGTCGATAAAATTAGGAAGTTGTCGTTGTCAATAATGAACAGCAAAACATTGTCATCAGTATTATTATGAAATGGTTTAATTGCGTCAGTTGGCTAATATTTATAATTAACACACGGCAGTGGTCGCTCAGCAGTATGACACTGATGTCAACAAGGAATACGCTATTATGGGGAATAGTATAATTCTGAAGTGTCAGGTGCCATCTTTCGTTGCCGATTTCATAGAAGTTCTCTCATGGCACACTGATGAAAATGAAGACTTCTATCCTGGAGAAAATTATGGTTACTTCCTATCAGTAGTCCCATTAAAATAATAAATTTCCTTTAATCCTTCTCCAGTTAATCTATCTGAAAAGTATAAATAAAATTATGTTCAGTGGTTCAACAACAGTATGAGTCAGAAGTTAACAATGAATATGTGATTCGCGGCAACTCGGCTATCCTCAAGTGCTCGATACCGTCATTCGTGGCGGACTTTGTGAGCGTTGTCTCATGGCACGATGAATCTGGTAACGCATTGACTCCTGCTGAAAATGAAGAGGGAAATGGTACATACCTTATTTATAAAGCTGGAGGCTACACAATTCCGACCTCCTTGTTATATTTGATATCCTTTTCCTCGCCTATTCGAAAATATATTATGTATATTTCAGTTATTACTCAATATTATGAAGCTGAAGTGGTCTCCGAATACGTTATTCGAGGAAATACAGCTGTATTAAAATGTAACATCCCTTCCTTCGTTGCTGATTTTGTCAAAGTAGAAGCCTGGGTTGCCTCTGACGGAGATACATATTTACTAAATAATGATACGGGTGGGAAGAGTTCTTTAATACTTTTCTCTTATTAGTTTATCCTTTGTCCACCACAGTCCAGTTCCTTTTTATATATTATTTTGAAAGTTACTCCTGGCATATTTTGCAGTTATAAATCAATTTTACGAAGCTGAGATTCTCACAGAATACGTCATACGTGGAAACGCTGCTGTCCTAAAATGCTCGATTCCATCGTTCGTTTCGGATTTTGTCAAGGTGGAAGCATGGATCGATGAAGAAGGAACAGTGATAACTTATTCCGAAGACCTCGGTAACAAAGGCTTCAATAAACAATGAAAACGCTTACTTCCCGCATTAGCGTCGTTCCTTACACCCGCTACCTATCATGTCCAATAAAGTCTAATTGATATTCTTCAGTTGTGTCACAGTATTACGTGACCGAAGCCGAAAACGAGTACGTGATTAGAGGCAACGCTGCTATTGTTCGATGCAAGATTCCATCTTTTGTTAGTGACTTCGTGCACGTGGAAGCTTGGATTATGGACGACGGGCAAATACTGACTATGAATCACACAAACATAGCCGATGGTATTCTCCCACGATATGAACAACTAATTATTATCCTCTCCAGATATCCTAATCATATTTTTTTGTATACAGACACAAATTAACTACAAATTTTCTGTTAGTTGTATCTCAGTCGTACGAGGCCGAAGCCGACAATGAATATGTTATCCGCGGCAACGCAGCCGTAATGAAGTGCGAAGTACCGAGTTTTGTCTCAGATTTTGTTTACGTTGAAATGTGGACGGATAGCGAAGGAGGCACATATTATCCCGGCCACAGCGAGGGTAATGCCTCACAGTGACATTTTCCCTAATTCCTACTTCCATTGCATTTTTTCTTTTATCGCAGCCGTACTACAAACTTACGAGGGTAGGGTAAACGACGAATTTGTTTTGCGAGGCAACACTGCTATTCTTAAATGCATCGTGCCATCATTTGTTGCTGACTTCGTTAATGTTGTGGCTTGGATTATGGATAATGAGACAGTTCTTGCAGAGGAAAATCCAAATATTGATTCCGGTATCACTCCATGAAATAAACTTAAAAGAACCCTATCCTTCCTATCCTTTGAAAAAAAATTGTCTTATATATTCATACTTAAAGAAAATTTTATTCACAGTCGTACACCAGAATTATGAACCTCGTGTTATTGATGAAGATGTTTTGCGTGGCAATTCCGTCATTGTCAAATGTACTATTCCATCGTTTGTGGCAGATTACGTACAAGTTGTGGAATGGGTAACGGACGATGAGTCCCTCCCTATATTTTCGTTAAGTGGCTTCGAGGGCAATTACGGTAATAGAGAGCGCCCGTGTGACCTCAATTGTTCCTATCCGCTCTCCACAAAATCCTTGAGATCTGTTTTTTATTATAATAAACTGTTATATAATATTTCAGCTGTTAACCAGTTCTACGAATCTCAAGTGTACGATATCTACGTAATACGAGGTAACGCCGCGGTGTTTAAGTGTCATATCCCTTCTTTTGTATCTGAACATGTCTATGTAATGTCCTGGCATGATTCTGAAGAGGGCGAATACCTGGCGAACGAAAATTATGGTATATTAACCTGCGTACCAGCAATAAAATATTGCCTCCAATTTTTTCCCTCCCATTCATCATTTCGTGCATTTTCAATTTTGTATACGTTTCAACTTTACAGTTGTATCTCAGGCGTATACAGTTAATTTAGTCGAAGAAAATGTATTACGAGGAAATGCTGCAATACTTAAGTGTCTTATCCCCAGTTTCGTCACAGAGTATGTGTCCGTTGCTTCTTGGATTATCTCGGAAGATGACGATGAGAGAGAGATTAAAATAAATGACAGTGTTAATCATGAGGGTATATCGATATCAAACATATATTGTCTCCTTATCCTAGCATCCAGTACAACTCCTATGTGATCAAGTTACATGTTCGTACGTTTTAATTGCAGTTGTGTCACAGGCATATACAGTAAATTTAATGGAAGAGAGTGTTTTACGTGGAAATGCTGCAGTATTAAAATGCCATATTTCAACTTTTGTAACTGAATATGTAAGCGTATCCTCTTGGATAATTTCTGAAGATGATATAGATGAATTGGAAATTAAGGCTGATTCCAATGTAACGGGTATTTGTGGTTGCCAGATATTTTACGACTCCTATACATTCCCGTTTTCCTAAAAAACATGAAAATTAAGAATAGAATTTCGAACATAGGAATTATGTGTTGTTACAGTTGTGTCACAAGCTTATTCAGTAAATTTAATGGAAGAAAATGTTCTCCGTGGAAACTCTGCGATTGTTAAATGTCATATACCCAGTTTTGTAGCGGAGTATGTAACTGTATCTTCTTGGATAATCTCAGAAGGGGACACTGATGAACTTGAAATTAATCTTACTGAACTTTCAAACCTAGGTATATTGGAAATCTCAGCACAAAAATCCGACTTCCTATTCCTCTTTATATTTTTTGCAATAGTGTACGAGGATGCCATTTAATTTTATAATATAATGATAATCAATAGTTATCGATTTTCGATTCGATTGTTTATGCTTGAATTTAATCCTTATTTTCTAGTGATTTCTCAAGCGTACACTGTTAATCTTTGGGAAGAAAATGTTTTACGTGGTAACGCTGCTATTTTAAAGTGCCAAATTCCAAGTTTTGTCAGCGAATATGTAACAGTTACTTCTTGGATAATATCGGAAGGAGATACTGATGAAATGGATATACACTTAGATTCTCAATTAAATTTAGGTATACCGTATTAGGTCGTCTATCCTGTTATATCCTACTTATTCCTAATCAAGCCCTATCGAATTTTTAGTCTAAATTAAAATGTTTGAGTTGTTGTTTGACAACTGAACTTATTCCTCAGTTCAAAATACCATAAAATTGTTGTATTTTCAGTCGTCTCTCAAGCATATGATGTTAAATTCTGGGAAGAATATGTTTTGCGAGGCAACGCGGCTATTTTAAAATGTCAGATTCCAAGTTTTGTCGCAGAATATGTCTCAGTGAGTTCGTGGATAATCTCTGAAGACGAGAATGAACAAGAAATTAAAATTAGTGATTCCAAAAATTTAGGTATTCTTATTAATCGAATAATGTATAAAAGTAAAAACCTTGCTGGTCCTCTACAATATCCTTACACCGTTCCATTTGACCGTAATCATAATGTTATTCCGTTTTGTTTCAAAGGGCATTTAGAATTAATATGCCTTTTTATAGTTTATACAATGATTTCCTCAAGATCTGTTTCCTTCTTTTTGATATTAGATTCCCGTGTTTCAGTGGTTTCTCAAGCGTACGCTGTAAATCTGATGGAGGAATATGTCTTAAGAGGAAATGCAGCTATTTTAAAATGCCACATTCCGAGTTTTGTCTCAGAATATGTTACTGTCATCTCTTGGATTATCAGTGAAGGTGAAGAAGAGTTAGAGATTAAACTCGAATCTAACGAGAACTTTGAGGGTATGAGTATTATCAAAATTCCTAAGTTGTCTTCCTACACGGTATTAAACCGTCATGTTTATAGTATTGTTACTTAGGTTTTGTTCCTTATTTTGGGTTCCCGTCCATTCCAGAGGCCTAACGGCCTACCTTACTCCCATTTCCTCCTTCCTTAGGTTAATGCATGTCATTAAATTTTTAAGTAAATCGCAACCTTATGTTGCGTTGCATATTTGTATTTATAAAATGCCTGCAAATATTTTTGAGCTTTAATATTTTTTTACCATTAACAGATATCTAGAACATTTTATTCTTTTTGTAGAGGGAAAATACTTAGTTCTTCCATCCGGAGAATTACATATTCGTGATGTTGGACCCGAGGATGGTTACAAATCGTATCAGTGTCGTACTAAACACAGACTCACTGGAGAAACTCGTTTATCAGCTACGAAAGGACGTCTAGTTATTACAGGTGAGTACATTTTTTTAAATTAATGACAGAGCGCCATTAAATCATAACGATTCTATCTTGTTTCACCGATTTGGTTTTACTTAATAAATATTTAAAAATTGTAATAATCGTTAAGTGATTCCTACAAAAGTAAGTGAATTCATGGCGCTTTTAATGACAAAAACTATCTTACAGTGACTACTACAAGAAACGTATAATATAAAAATACATTTCTTTTCATAAAATAAATATTTTTATTTTTCTGCTTGAAGTCGGAATCTTGTTTTTATTTTCACTGCAAGATCGTTTACTTATAACAAATTATTTTTGTGTATTTATTAACCAATAACAAGGTAAATATTTTCAGTTACTTTAAATATTAATTTAATGAATATTGATACATATTTACAGCGGTGTAATTCTCACAAAACTGAAAATATTTCGCTTGACTATGCTATTAAAAGTTTATTGCACGAGTAAAGTGACAACATAACCTTTTCTAGTTTGGATTTTAAAAAAGGTATTAGCATTTAATAGAATTTATTATAATGATTTCAACAAGTAAAACGTCAAAAAAGGTTATTTTGTCTGTACTTTGTTAAAAAGTATAAGCAGATGAACAAATGCGTTTGATTATACTTATCATTTAGGAATAAAAACTTGCCTGAATGTTGGGATAGGGTATCCTGCAGAGCCTGGATTCGCGAATGTTTTGACAGCCTTACAAATATAAAATATTGCGTAGGAATGTATAGGGTCTTTTAAAAAGTAAGTGTGTAAGTTTGTGACCAATCGTCGTAAATTCACCTTCTCCCAACATGCGCAGAGCCGGTAGGCCGCGTGCCTCCGAAGTTTCCAAGTAGCGCGCAGATCACCAGTGGATTCCTGTTTAGAGAGTCCTCCAGCCTCGCCGTTCTCTGTGCTGCACAGGCATATCCTGCGCCTATGTACCGGTAAGGTGAACCTTAAAGCTAAATCCGCGTATTTTGCATATTCCTCAGAACCAATAGGGCGCGTGCCACCTAAACTATCAACAACTCAAGTGAGCATGACGTTCATAACGACGTTGGATAAGTCGTTTACGTTACTCTGCCCCGCGCAGGCCTTTCCTGTCCCCATATTCAGGTAACTTTTAATTTACCAAATTTCCCGAATTCTAAGAAAAAAAATGGATTTTAGAGCCTGTCGGCCGTGTCCCTCCCAAGTTTGCAACGGTCTTAACGGGGACCATGTTTGAAGTTAAGAAAGCCGAATCTTACGCGTTGCAGTGTCCTGCTCAAGCGTTCCCAACCCCACTGTTCAGGTAACTTTTCTCGTTCAAACAAAATCAATATATTCCATTGCTTCTGTAGAGCCAGTGGGACGCGTACCGCCTAAATTTGCATCGGTTGTGATGGGAACGATGATAGGAGTGAAGAATAATGAATCATTCGCATTGCAATGTCCCGCACAGGCGTTTCCAGTTCCAATTTCCAGGTACTTAGTTATATTGAGGCCCTGTTTGTACAGCTAAAGAGCATTAAACACTTACAGCATTATAAACAATAATATCTTTCCAAGGAGAAGTAAATTAATTATGATTTAGAATATATAAGCTGTTTTCCTTTTGATCCAGAACCCATGGGAAAAGTATCACCAAAATTTTCGAGCTTAGAAAAAAGTCGACTTTTTAATTTTGAAAGCAATCAAAGCATGTCTCTTTTGTGTCAGGCGCAAGCATTTCCTGCCCCAATGTTTAGGTAAGTTAAAATGTACGCGTAGAATTTCGTCTAAACTTTTACCGAACAATATATTATTTCTTTGTTTTTCTATTTAATAAACGGAATTTATTCCCAAAGATTGAGATTAGAAAATCTTTTTATGAACAGAACCAATGGGAAAAGTATCACCGAAATTTCCATCGATGGAAACCGGTCGCAGCTTTACTTTTTCGTCTAAAACCTATGTGACATTGCTTTGTCCGGCGCAAGCGTTTCCGACTCCATTATTCAGGTATTTCAATATATGTATAGCCATAAATGTTATTTCTTTAGAGCCAGTGGGCCGAGTTTCACCAAAATTTCCCTCGATGGATAGTTCAAGAAGCTTCAGCGCTATGCTTAACACGAGTTTAACGATATTGTGCCCCGCGCAGTCTTTCCCGGTCCCTATGTTCAGGTAATTGGTTTGTTGGTATTACAAATTATTCATAATATACAATTTATTCTTAGAGCCTGTCGGTCGAGTCTCGCCAAAATTTACAACTAGCGACAAAAGTCGAGCCTTCGATACTAAGGAAGACGATAACGTCACACTTTTGTGTCCCGCGCAAGCTTACCCTGCCCCAGCCTTCAGGTATTATATCCATTAGCTTATTAAATCAGTCGTTTATTTTTCTTTAGAACCTATGGGCACGGCTGCTCCGAAAGTAGCAAGTAAAGTAATCGATATTTCGGAAGTGTTACTAAACGATACTTGCACAATGTTATGTATGGCTCAAGCTTTTCCCGTTCCAATATTCAGGTAATCCGTAGTGTAAAAGTGTCTTTTCATTATAATATATATACTTACTACTTCATATGTTTATCTAGAGCCAGTAGGAAGAGTTTCCCCGAAATTTCCTACCATGGATAATGTTAGAGGGTTCAGTACTTACGTTAATGCTAGTGTGACTCTGTTGTGTCCCGCACAAGCTTTTCCAGTTCCTCTATCAAGGTAAATATTAGTGATACTAAAAGGTTATAAATTTTCTTTTAGAGCCTATTAATAGCGCTCCACCAAAAGTTCCAACAAAAGTCATAGAATTTATGGAATTCGCAACTAATTCAAGTGTTACATTGCTTTGTCTGGCTCAAGCTTACCCGGTTCCAGTGTTTAGGTGAGTTATATTAAATCGTTTTCTTTGTGTATTGTATTGAATAGGCGCATTCATGTAAATTTTGTCAATGTTCAGGTTAGTAAAGAATTTTTATTTTTTTAGAACCAATTGGCTTCAAAAGTCCGTCGTTTTCAAGCGGATCGAAGCTTTCCTGGTTTGAAATACATCGTAGTCAGGATTTCGCTCTTATATGTCCCGCCCAAGGGTACCCCGTTCCCGTTTTTAGGTGAGCGTTTAAATTTACACTTGTGTAGGATATACATTTATAGAGCCGATTGCGATAAAATCACTTGCGTTTTCTACTGATGTCAAATTAGCATGGTTCATTAGGCTGGAAGATTAGTTAGAAGATTATTGTTAATTTGTCGGGCTCAGGGATATCTTATACCATTATGAAGGTATTAAAACATTTTACCCATTTTCACTTCTTTATTGTGTATACTTTTTAGAACCCATCGGATCGAAATCGCCCACATTCTCAACTGATAATAAATTTTCATGGTATCTGAGGACAGCCGGTCAAACTTTAAATATCCTTTGTCCAGCTCAAGGCTTCCCTGTCCCAGTGTTCAGGTGAATGAATGTATCTATTTTTATTTATAGAACCCGTTGGCTCTAAATCCCCAACATTCTCTAATGACGTTCAATTCTCCGGTATCACTCGTAAAACCGGTCAGGACTTTGCTCTTTTATGCCAGGCACAAGCGTACCCCGTTCCAATATTCAGGTAAGAATTTCAAATAATATGCAATTAGTTTATATGTAACTGTCACAGAACCCATCGGTTCGAAGGCGCCATCGTTTTCGTTGGAATTCAAAAGCACCACGCTCACTAAAGTGTCTGCGCAAGCGATTGTTCTTTTGTGTCAGGCTCAGGCGCACCCCTCCCCTATTTTCAAGTGAGTGTCCATTAATTTAGTTTATTAAATTTTTAATTCAGAACCGGTAACGGCTAGAGCCCCAGCTTTTGCGACGACCGCTTCGTCTTACAATTATAATATTGAAGCAAAGTCTGGTGGGTCGATGCTTTGTCAGGCCCAAGGGTACCCCCAACCGATGTTCAGGTAGGTGTTGGATTGTAACATTGTTTTCATTTTTTTAGAGCCTATCGGTGCGAAAGCTCCTACATTTTCCACTGACTCCAAGGGCAGTATTTTTGTTAAAGATTTTGGGCAAAATTTCGCGTTATTATGCCAGTCCCAGGCATACCCTGTTCCAATTTTTAGGTAAGTTGAAAATCAATATACGTTAGCTTGACATGCTATTTCCTGTGCAGAGCCAGTGGGTTCCAAGCCACCAACTTTCACCACCGACTTTACGTTGTCGGCGGTAACGAGACATAAGGATCAAAGTTTTTCAATGATGTGCCAAGCTCAAGCATTCCCTATTCCGATTTTCAGGCAAGTGTTCTTAGCGGAAGTGACTCACATAAGTTATGTTGGCCTCAGATATTAATTATTTCACAATTTATTACTTATAGCGTTACTTTATTTTAGAAACATAGTTTCCCTTTTATTGTCACTTTCGTAAAAGTTAAATGTATTTCGTTTTTTTTAAAATGTTACCAACGTGAATTTGAATATACAACAAAATAAAAGAAATAGTATAATGTATAACGGGTTGATTCATTTTGAGGTACTTTTTTCAAAAATAAAGAACAATAAAATATTTCAATTTGATCGGGTAATTTTTATTATTATACAAATCTATCTCTGTATAGAATCGGAAGGTCTTCCGGTAATTGTAGTACAATTTGAAGTTTGTAGGCTTCTAAACCAAGATCCTTACGTAAAATGCGCCAAGCTGTTGCATACAACAAGCTAAGCTGTTGAGAACAGCGACGAATCGATTCATCACGGTCGTCGCGTACACTCTCAGCTACCGCCGCTATATTATCTTCACTACATGCAGGATGAGGTCTATTGTATATTTATCCAATAATGTAAATAGTGTTTCAAACTTTACGATGGTATAGTGAATTGTGTGTTCGGTAAGTTGATTACGTGAACTAGAAGTTGCTCTCAGCGAACGAAACACATTCGTCGCAGAAAGCTGATTATCGTTATACAGCTGAACTATTTGTGGACGCTGTGCCAGATTAAGTCTTTCTATGATGATATGTCAAACAATACTGAACAAAAATACCATGAAAGGTTGGCACGATTCGCGCATCATCTATCAAAAAATCCATATACAAAAAGTACCTCCAAATGAATCACATAATATTAAAGATAAACAATTTTTAATAGTATAACCTTTAACCGAATAAAGTCGGTTAACACTCAGTTTTGTCCTATTTTTAACCTTTAACCGAATAAAGTCGATTAACACTCAGTTTTGTCCTATTTTAAGAGTATTGTTCTATTCAACATAATTTTTTTTATATTGTGTATTTGTTTTCAACAGAGCCAGTCGGATCAAAGGCTCCTTCTTTTTCAACTGACTCTGCGCTTTCTTCTCTAAAGAGGCACGAAAGTCAAAGCTTTTCTTTATTGTGCCAGGCTCAAGGCTTTCCCGTTCCCATTTTCAGGCAAGTTTTTCATTAATTTGTTTTTACTGAATTCTCACTAAATACGTAAACATTTGTAGAACCGGTTGGTGCTAAGTCTCCGACATTTTCCTCTGAATCAATGGGAAGCATATTTAGAAAACGTATCGGACAAGGGTTCGCTCTTCTATGTCAGGCTCAAAGTTATCCAGCTCCAATTTTCAGGCAAGTCCTATTTATTCTAGTATTTAAAATTAACCGAACCTTTGCACTCCAGAACCAGTTGGGTCCAAAGCTCCTACTTTTTCTACGGACGCTCGTAGCACTACTTTTATACGAACGGCCAATCAGAGTTTCGGCCTGTTATGTCAAGCTCAAGCATTTCCTGTTCCAATATTCAGGCAAGTTGTGATTTTTATGACTGATATTGACCAACTGATTTAAAGATATTTTACTTTGTATATTTTTTATTGTGTTTTCTTTCTTCGCGTATTAAGAAACGCATTTATAATCCTTAATAGTTTCGACGAAACATTTAAGCAAGTAGGGAGCTTACATGTATGTTTTAGTTCTTAGTGCCGTTACAATTTGCGCAAATTCAACAAAGTTTATATGTTCCTTCAGAACCAATCGCAAGTGCAGTACCGAGTATCACTGCAACGCCAAAAGCCGCCGTGCATTATGCACAACTTCTTTCGTTAGCTCTGTTGTGTCCAGCTCAAGGATATCCCGTTCCAATATCAAGGTGCGTTTATTGAATTTAGACCATATATTACAGAACCGACTAATAAAATTGCGCCGAGAAGCGACAAAAGCAGGAAATTCGAAGGTGGTGAAATTTTTTTAGCTTCTCAAACAGAGTCTGTTTTTCTTATTTGTGAAGTAGCTGGTTACCCACCACCTATATTTAGGTAAGTTATATAGTCTTTTAACTCAGACCTCTTATCTTCATGTTATTTTTTTTAATGACTTCTTACTCTTCATGATAAACTCTTAAAAAAGTTTTCCAGAAAGAGTCGTAATTTAGGTTATCGCGAACAGGTTTATTATCGAAATGACCAATCGTTTTAAGTAGGAAAGTATACGAGTAGGTTGTCTCATGAGATGTTTTAAAGCCCTTCCTTGTACTTGCAGAACCTACCAATAAAATTGCGCCTAGGAAAGTTTCCACTAAGCATTTTGAAGGTTGGGAGGTATTGTTCGTGTCTCAACACGATGTAGCGTATTTTACATGTCAAGTCGCTGCATATCCCGTACCCGTATTTAGGTGAGTGGTAGGAGTAATACCTGGTGATTATCGGTTTGCCTTACAGAGCCGTCGGGTAGGACTGGACCGAAAGTGACAGGAGACGGGCTTAACCGTCAAATAGGGCGAAGCAACGAAAGTCTCGCGCTTCTTTGTGAGGTTCAAGCGTTCCCTGCTCCTATTACGAGGTACGGCCTTAGTCGGCGCCGGTCGGCCGGTCGCACGCGTTCATCCGTCGCGCAGTCACGCAGTCACACCATCCCATCCAATGTATTGATATGCGTTGTTATTGCAGTCTGATGCGGCGGGCGCGCCCCCCGCTCACATGAAGGCGTGATGAACCGCGGCCGGCCGCGCGCCCATATTACGATCCTCAGCCAAAGTAACGATTGAGCGGCGTAGACACCTCCTGGTAAGTGTCAGGGTGTTCTTGCTTTCATTCAGACGCTTTAATCTTTACTTTGTGCTTCCCGTGAATCATGGCTAAATATTGCGTTAACTCATCCGGTTAACTATAGCTAATTCTTGTCGATGCGGTAGCTTTCCATAGTTGATTTTTTCTGTACATAATTACTCGCTCATTTTATCCTAAAATGTGTTTTGTTTTATTTTCTACTATTCGTTTCTTCATATTATTTTGAATAATAGGACGTTCAAGTGACATAACCATAATATTTAAAAAAGAATGATTTGGAATTTATTAAGTCATTGATAATCCACTCTTTCATGATTTTGTCGATGTCGTTACAAATGTTTGATGTTATGATTTGAATAATATAATATAAGCCAAGTCACTTTTAACAATACGTATCCTTTTAATTACACCTAAATTTTTAAAGTTTAAACGTAGATTGCTTGATGTTCTAAAAGTAATAATTTAAAATCTGAGCTAGAGATCATTTGAAGTTTGAAACTTTTAACCGAGTGTTGTCATCAAAATCTGAACTCATTCTCTTTTGTTACAGATGGTACAAGTTTATTGATGGCACTACTAGAAAGCAGCCGGTTGCACTGAATGACAGAGTAAAGCAGGTCTCCGGAACACTGATAATTAAAGAAGCTAAAGTTGAAGATTCTGGAAAATACTTGTGCGTTGTCAACAATTCCGTCGGTGGTAAGTTTTGTAAATAATTTAAACACATTTATCACGAAATACTTTTTAATAATATTTAAATATTTATTTATATAATATTTTTTTGAAACTGTACCAAACCAAGTTGTCCAAGAAGGATTAAAACCAAGAAGATTTTACTCTCCTGTAAGCAAATCCGGCCGGCAACATGGCGATATTGGCTGCTCCCAATTAATTATGACTTATCAATTATCAATCAGTAATATTTAAAAAATTAAGTCGTTTTAAAAAAAGGTCGCCAAATGTATTTTTATTTAGAGGATCACAAGTGCGGGTAATTGTACGTTGTATTTATTTATATTGCGCTTGTGATTTGTTATCATATTATCAAACGATTTTGTTTTGTCATAATCTGACTGAAATGATCCTTTCAGGCGAATCTGTTGAAACTGTACTGACTGTGACCGCACCTCTGAAGGCTACGGTCGAACCTGCGACGCAAACCGTTGATTTTGGCAGACCCGCTGTGTTTACGTGCAGATATGAGGGCAACCCTGTTAAGACTATCACCTGGCTAAAGGACGGCAAGGATATGAAGCATCATGACGCTATCTTAAGGTAAATTTCTCTTTGCAACTACTCATACATTAGCTATATTTCCTGCTAATTTTCCTAAAGGCATAAAAACGATCTCAAATGTACTTGCGTAGGTATTAAAATATTTTCATTAATATATTAGCTAACAGCTTAGTTTTTTTTAAAATTAAAACATGTTTTTAGGAGTCACACTTTTTTATCCAAGCTCATAATGATAATAGTTCTATAAATACTCAGTAAAGTTTTAAAGTACAGTACTTGATGAATGGTTTCGGTGTAGGCTGCGCGAAGTGTTAATTGATAGTTCTGTATTTTTTCCTTTTAAAATGTTAGATTTTCTTTAAATGAGTAAATGATAATGATATTGGGTAATGACGTGGTGTTAATATTTAATCACCAATGATTTTTGTTAAAACAATAAAATGTATCGTTACAGGATTGAATCTGTTAAGAAGGAGGACAAGGGCATGTACCAGTGCTTCATCAGAAACGATCAAGAAAGTGCCGGCGCCAGCGCTGAACTTAAACTAGGAGGACGATGTGAGTTTGTCTATTAAAAACTCAATGAAAAAAGGAGATAAAAATAACTATAGATAAAAAAATTAAAACCTTTATAAGTTATTTGTAATAGTAAATTTTGAAATGTATTATATTTCTATAATAACGATCACTGTAAAAATAAAAAATTACATAAAAAACAAGAAAAGCTATGCTTGGATTAAGAACTTCTTATCCTTGAGAATTGTAATCCTTGAGGATTGTATTGTGTAATATTACAACAAATAAGAACGCATACACGGGGAGAAACCTTCAAAACGCCAACACCAATTTGAATCAGGGTCCATATGATCAGCAGAAGTGTTGGTGAGTGATCGTGATCACTAGACCAACGAGACAGTTAAGTGATCCATGTGATCGCATCATTAGACTTCTCGCAGTCGTATTGTATACGACATATATGCGAAAAAGCTATATCGTTTTAAGGTAGTTATGAGAACATGTTTAAATTTCCATTAGTCGGCTCTGACAATGATGAATGATACGAAATTAGTGATTCGGAATCAAAATGCAAATAACATTAGCAAGTAGACAATTCTACTTTATTCTCTCTCATATCCCATGATATATTATAAAACCTTAATATCTTCCAGTATGATTTAATTCTTATAAAAAATATCCGAAAATTAAATAATTACACAGTATTGTATCTTAATTTTTTATATATAATTAAGAATGACGTACGAGCACACATTCAACTTTATGATAAGTGGATGCTGTGGCCCATAGACACCTACATCTAGCCTCGATTACGAATGTGGATGCGTTGCCACCCGTGAGGATTAAATGAGAAGCTTTATTTACTCGAGGGCCTCCGGTTTTTTAATCTCGCCATACGAAACAGCAGAATTTAAGGTATAAGCTATTTTACGCTGATATTCTGCAAGAGCGCCGTTCTTCCCTAGCCGTGCCGATCCATTCGTGTTATTAATATAATTTATCTGCAAAAAATGTATATTTCAATTCCAGTCGAACCACCTCTAATCCGCCACAGCTTTGGTGAACAAACTCTCCGATCTGGACCATCGCTCAGATTGAAATGCGTCGCATCTGGTACCCCGACTCCCGACATCGCCTGGCTGCTGGATGGCGAAAAGCTGAACAGTGGGGAACGCCTGCAAATCGGACAATTCGTCACCGCCGATGGAAACGTCGAGTCTCACCTTAACATCTCTTCAGTGCACACGAACGACGGTGGACTTTATTCTTGTATTGCATCTAGCAAGGTAATTTAGATTTTTTTAATGTATTCATTTCGTAAACTGCTATATTACTGTCTTGAAATTAAAATCGTCATATAAATCATTCAATTTGAAAAAACTAGGGATGAGGAGTCCATTTCTTGAATCATTTATAAACCACATCAAAATCCAATATCGGCGATAAAATACTCACAATCAGTTTGTGACTGCAACAAGTCCCGCGCGTCGCTTGTCTCCAGTACTCTTTACCGAGACGAACTTCTACTGTTGCATTACGACTCCAAGCCGATGGATTTGTACACAAAACAATGCATGTTGTTAATGTTCTTCAGAAACGAAATAGAATTTTGCAATGTTCAGTTTTATTCCTGTCGTCTGATGTGTTTAAGGACGGTACTGCTGTTCTTCCGCATTTATACTTTTCATTTACAATTATACCTTATTTCAGCTTATCTCAGCTGTAGCTCAGATGAAGTGTTTATTACTTTAAAAATAGCTGAAATGCACTCTATGGATTGTTTTGGTTCTTAACTCATAATAAGGGTCACAAACAAACACGTCATAGTACACCCGCGATTAATTGGATGCAGTGGCCTATAGACATATACACTGATCTTCGATTAAGAATGAAAATGGAGATGCGTTTTTATCCCTGGGGAGTAAGATGGAATGCCTCGTTACCAATAAAACGAGCTACCTAACAAAACACAGCAGCAGTTATTCATGCTGCTACCACAGTATTCTGCAAGCTTGGCTTTGCTGGGGTTATTCCGTTTATCCACCCTAAGAAATTCAGCCTAGGGTGGACACTCGTAATCGCGTGTTCGTTTATCCACCTTAGACGGGGTGGATAATCGGAATTCGTCATTTCATAGACATATTGCAGAATTTATAAATTACTTATTATTGTTTAAAACAAGGAAGTTTACTTTGGTTTAAATGCAATATGTAATATGATTTTTGTTTAAGTTTGTGGTTATTAAAAATTAATCAATAATATGTTAAAGTATGAATATATTTTAATTTACATGTATACATTTATTTACACAATCAAAAAGTGAATTCCGATTATCCACCCCGTCTAGGGTAGATGAACACGCGTTTCCGAGTATCCACCTTAGGGTGGATTTCTTAGGTAAGGTTATGTAAGGTAAATCTCGTTTTGCACTTATTTTGAATTAGATCTCTGAAACGTTATTGAATTGAATGATGATTTTTAACGTAATGGATAAATAAGAATATTATCTCAAATCGTGACTATTTATTTTTTATTTTCTACGTGGTCTTTTCGTAATTAGCAATTATGTGATTTGGCGCTTGCGTTATTTAATTCTAAGCGAGCACTCTCTCTTTCTGTCTCTTGTTTTGCACGCGGTATGTAATAGCGCTATCCTTTTCTATTCGTTCAATGATTTAATCATAGTCATGGGCGTTTTTGGATTTGAACGCAAACCGATATTTATCCGATTTCAGATTTCAAAATCGATTTCAAAATCCGTTTTTAAAAATCCGATTTCAGTAGCGCTTAGCCACGCCAATTCGTGCGTTCTTAGATTTCGTTTTATAAGATATCGAAACGACAAACGCAAATGTAACACAGAAACAGATTTTCGCGATTATCTTTCATGCCTTAATTTAGCAGAAAAGTTTTTTATGAAATTGAAACTTTTTCAGCGCATTGATAAATCGCCATATTTACAATGATTTCTTAATATATTTCTATATTTGTTTTGTTTTTAGTCTAAATAATAAATATTTAAATGTTATATAAACTCACTCACTTATATATTATACACTCGTACACAATTCACTTAGTTAACATTTTTTTATTATCTTTACTTCAAACTCCCATACAAACAGGCAATAAACATCAGTACCTAAATATCCTGTAATTCACTGATACGACTGACCGGCGCACTTGTCACAAAGGTCAAATTTGCATCTTTACGAAAAAGACATGAAAACAAAAGAATATTTCTATACAATATACTATAAGCAAACACTAAACCAAAAACAGAAATAAATCATCACACAATCTCGCAAACATAATCTTTAACAACTCAATAATAAGAACGATGTTGGTATTTATTTATTTGATTTTATTATTTGATTTCAAAGATTTTAGTAGGCGGGTGGTTGCCTACTAAAATCTTTGAAATTTTTTTGAAATCTTTGAAAACACAGAACCAATAATTCATCAACGCATAATCTCACAAAGCAAATATAGACTTTAAGTACTTAGAAGTAAGGATAATATTGATCGCATATTTCAATGTGTAATAGATTTCCATAGCCGACAAACCAAAAACAAAATTCTAAAATTCATCCCATCCTTTTCATTCCGTTATGTCATATATAGTTAGAAAGAGAGAAACTGAAAAAGCTAATTTCTACGCATCAGTTTGCGTATCGATTTGGATATTGTCGATTCAGATTCGTTTGAGATCGTAAGAGTTTTGCTTAGTTAGGTCGGTTTTTGAAATCGGATTGTATAGTTTGAGAAATCGATGCGTATCGATTTGTATTTGAAATCGGGTATTTTAGTTTCGTTTTGATATATCTGACGCATGCCTAATATATTTAAATATCTTTGGTTCCGCAGCATGCATGTCTAATGTGTAGAACACAGGACAGTTACAACAGCATCCCGATGATGTCAGCGGACGGATACACAATGGCGCTGCGGAAGTGAATTATGCGGAAAGTTATCGTAGAAACTCATCCTCTTCATTGACCTTATTCTGCGCAATAATCATAACAATAATAAATAATAAATAGTGCCCGAGTGTACGCGTAAACACAATGACATACTGCTTTCCGAGGCACGGGATAGAGGGGGGGGGGTGAAACTCCACCAACTTCCTGACTCCGGGCTAGTACTGAGAATTTCTTGTCAGAAAAACTTGTTAACTGATTTTGGCCCTCCCGGAATTCTCGTTTACAGCATCTCGTTTACGACCATTAAACTAACAAGTCTTTTTTTCTTAGGTTCTTAAAATATAGATCAGATTTTAACCCTACACGTTACATTTGAAATATGACGGTTCCAAGTTAGTTTCTCGTCAATCGTCACGCCAATCAAACGTTTTCAACCATTTATAGCTCTTTACAATCACATTGTCTGCCAGGAGGTAAAGGTCTTGTATTGCATTGGAAAGTGTGCACCTTGACTTTAAAACTGCTGGAGGGATTTTTCCGTTACCTGAAAAAAGTCTGATGATGAAATAGTAGCACAGTGTTATCTGCGTACATTAAAAAGGCAGCTCCTTCCATTTCTATGTCACAAAGATCATTAATGTACAGCAGGAAAAGATTTAGTCCAAGAGTGCTTCCTTGTGGGACTCCGTAATGACAGATTATTACGCCACTAATGGGTGTGCCAACTTTAACCTGCTGGCTTCGATTACTTAAGTCATCTTTAAACCAATCATAGAGAATCCCATGTATTACTATTCGCTAGTAGTATCCTCACGTAGTATCGACACGGTATCAAAAGCCTTTCCTAAGTTTAAAAAGACCCTAACAAAGTGATTATTATTATCTTTATAGTTTGCCACTAGTTTATGAAGTCTAAACAGCATCTTTTGTAGATTTGTTCTTTCTAAAACCATACTGGTTGGAGTGGATGAGATTTTTTCCTTTAAGAAATTTCGTGAGTCTAACATTACTGTACGATTAGACTATGCTTGCTAATTATTTTTCTCCGATTTTGAATACCAGAGTTAAAATGGCTTTTTTTTAATACAACTGGGTATACCCCTGTTTCTAGGCACAGGTTATATAAATAACATAGTGGATTAACGAGAATATTTATTGATTGTTTTATGATCTGTACAACCTGGTGTTTCTGCATCCTTCATCTGTTGTACAATTTTCTTTATCTCCAATAGGTCGTCTGATCAGAACATTATCGAGTCAACACTGGAATATAATTTACTACTTGTTACATATTTCATCTTGTTTTTCATGTTTTTATAAGTCCCAATACAACTTCATCACTATGTATCCTAGTTGGGCGAAAATAATCTTATTTATTTATATATTATTAAAGCGATCCCTATATCGCAAATATCTAAACTAGATGACGAGGAGTCAATACACAATACTAACATGGATAATCGCAACAAACAGACTGTCGAACTAATCCTACTTATATTTGTCTTGAAGTTAGCACACGAGAATCGTTCCCTGTTTACACGAACTAACGAAGCGACGCGACGGCGCGAAGCGAATCCGCCAGTGTCACGCTAATCCCGTTTATATCCCTTTGAATTTCTTTATCTAAATTTAGAAACAGAAACCTTTTTTGGATTTAGCGCTGTTTTCCATCTAACACTCTTTAGACTTGATGCGAAAATTGTATTTCAATATATACTGACAAAAGCACCATCAATATAAACTTGAAAAAAGATTACAAAATAATTTATTTTATCCATTACCTTGTCTAAAGTGCTAAAACATAGCGGGGGAGCCCATAAACTGTTAGTCCAATTATTTTACCCTCTTGAGTGGTCCTAACAATGCATAGTCGGTTTAAGAATATCTATTACCCCGTATCATCCCGCGAGTGTTGTAAGAGGTGGCAGAGAAAAAATTAATCGGGGCAGCAGCATCTTCCTGATAACAGTTGAATACAAATAAAAACCTTCGGTTGCTGTCTCGCTTGTCAAGCGTGTCAAATATGGCAAACATCGCAAACATCTCTACGAGGCAATCCATTTAAATGCCTACGTTCAATAGTGGACTTTAATAAGCTGTAACGGTAACAGAGAGACTGTAAGTTGTTTAAAATTTTCAATATAGAACGGCATTCCATTATATAACCTATGTAGTCTCCTACAGACCGAGTTTCGGTCACGGCGGTCGTTCACAACATAGAATATCTACGCATGACGAGATGATAGTACCCGAGTATATACGGACGTATAGGTGCACCGTCTATTCTCGCTCTTTCAGTAGTCCAATGGGATGGTTATCTGACACGACCGGAGAGATCAGGCGCAGGACCAACGACTTTACGTGCTTTCCAAGCCACGGGTGTGAGACACCGCCAACTTCCTGACTCCGGGCTGCTACCGAGAAAATCTTGACAGAACCTACTAGCTGATTTTGGCCCAACCTGCGGCTCAAACCCAGGAGCTCATAATCAGCAACCGCGTTCACGACCACTAGACCAACAAGGCAGTTGTACTAGCTATGTAAACCAGTTACGTCTTCTAAAACGGCTAATTGTAAAGTTAGAAAATAATAACACCAAAAATATAAATGTTTCTGGACTTCAACTTATAAAATTGAAATATAATGGATTGCTTTTGGGATTTTTGTTAACTTTCCGTTTGCTTGCTAAATGTAACTTCAGTTTAGAATATATGATCACAAATATTCTTCATCATTCCATATCGTCCCGTAAAATTCCAGTGCTGAACATAAACCTCTCCCATAAGATTACACTCGTTTCAGACATGGTAGGGCCATGCTGCAGCTATATTAGTAGTATAGTTGTAGCACGAATGGGTCGGCTCGACCGGGCAAGGACCACACTCTCACAGAATACCTGCGTAAAATAGCAGCTAAACGCTGTTGTGTTTCGTATGGTGAGTGTAGAGAACCGGAGATCATTCTTACTGGTAATCTGCATTTTGGTTCGTAATCGAGGGTAGATGTAGATGTCTATTGGCCACAGCAACCACTTACCATCAGGTGGACTATGTGCTCGTTGGTCACCCTTATCCTGCAAAAAAACAGTCAAACACAGAGTATACTATTCCAGACCTTGGAAAAACAAACTTTCTTTTGACTAGACAAAATTAAGATGCTAATGTTTTGTTAAAGCAATATCTGTTGCTAAAAGTATTTCACAACTACCTTCAGGTTTAAGCTAGAGTCCATTTCAACAAAGAGATCCGTACATGACATGAAAAATGAAATATAATGCGTGGTATTTTACAGCAAATATCTGATTTCTCGAAGACTCTTCTTTAAATCCGGAACTATCAATAAACCACGTTAAAGGCGCAATACTTTGATAAACTTAAATATAAACAAGGAATTGTTTATTTCTGATAGGAATATTTAAAATAAAACTTTTTTAAGCCCACTAATTTCTGCAACAGTCTGTCGGCGAGATTAGAGCTCATTTTAAAATGGTTTAAATAAAAGTACGTAAGTAATTACAATTACATAGCCCATAAGTATTGTTTAACATATTACAAATGACAAAATGTATAAGTAGTTATTTCTACAATGGGGCCATTCAACAATGGTTTAACTTTAAATACTGATGTAAATAGTGGCTTCGTGGAATTAGGGGCTGCTGTCACAACTGTGTCTCTTTATAAATTAATTGTTTGCTTTGATCGGAGGCCGTGGACTAGGAGAATTTAATATGCAGCCTCCCGCATATCAAAGGAAAACAATTGGAAACGAAGTTTGGCCTAATACACAGGTGTAGAATGACTGGTTTCCAAAATAGTGTAACCATGCATATTTACTACCAAAATACTGTAGAAATATGAAGTGTTATCGTCGCCAGTATTCAACTGACGGCTTTTGCACAGTTCGAATTCTGCACAGAACAATTATTTGTATGGCCTATAAATAATATTTTCGGGCCTGGATGTTTGTAACGTTTGAGTTTAAAAAATGGAAACTAAAATATTTTTATGTCATGAGCTGACAAGCATTTAATGGATCACTTGCTCAAACTCACCTCACTAGAAAAAACCTACCCGCCTGTTTATTTTTAAATTAAAGATGCTAAACAAGCAAATTTTACGTGGTAGAGCCACGCTGCAGCTATATTGTGGTTGTAGCACGAATGGGTCGGCTCGACCGGGGAAGGACCACGCTCTCACAGAATACCATCGTAAAATAGCGGCTTAATGCTGCTGTGTTTCATATGGTGAATGTAGAAAACCGGAGACCTTTTTTACTGGAAACGAGGCATTCCATCTCAGTCCTCAGGGGTGACAACGCATTTGTATTTTGATTCTTAATTGAAGATCAAAGTTTTTTGTAGCATTGGGTAACAAACGAGCACACAGTCGACTTGATGGTGTTGCCCATAGACAGTTGAGGATAAATGTGGATGTCTATGGACCACAGCATCCACTTTCCATCAAGTGGGCTGTGTGCTTGTTAGTCATCCTTATTCTATAAAAAAACCACACAGGTCACCTAATGGAAAGTGCAGAAGCGTTGCCAGTCCTAAGGATATGAAATAGCTTATGACCAATAGAACCCGTCACCGATTCTCTACACTAATCGTACGAAACAGCAGTATTATAATTTTTATTCGTGCTAGTAACAGAATGTTAAAAGGTCAATGGTAGATTCCCTGGCTTCGAAGGATAGAATCTTTTATACATCCAGTATAGTAGACCATGTTTACAAGTGGAAAAATGTCACAGAAAACAAATATCTTCATTATCATCGGATCTAAGACTAGTAGCATGAAGATGTACATGGGATTTTCCCGTTACAAGGAAGTTTTACCTTCATTTTCACTCTTGGTATGCGTATTAACGATTGCAGTAGGTACTAAACTTCTCAGTAGTTTTCGCTTGCCGTAAACGAGATGCTTATGCTGCCATGGAAACTACAACGTCTTTCTTACATATCCCATAGTCGCCTCTTACTAAACTCACGAGACGAAATAGTAGTCAATTATTAGTTTAAGAATAAGCAATTAAAAGTTGTTCAAAACTCGTCATCAACTTTCTTAACAACCTTTCAAAAAAGTGTTTACTTATCTTTATTTTCAAATACAAAGTTAAACTAGTATTCCCATCTGTTGTAATATGTTATAGTATCATAATATTTAAAATACTTGTCATAATTAAGGGAAAAAAGTAAGTGTACACTTTTTTAATAAACGTTCAATGTCATTGCCATAAAAGCTTATCGTCTCTCGCAATCTCTCTCTACTCTGTGACCAATTGAGATCGTATTCTCACAATAAAATATTTTTCTTGTCGATACGATAGTTCGTAGTAATGTGCGATAGGTGGCGCAGAAAATTCTATAATTATGGTTTAGTGCCAAAAAAGAAAATCACAGTCTGGAGCCGATAACATAGTCGTTCTTTGGTCATCTTTAAAGTTAATTTTACCACTTTTGAATGCAGCAAACCACCTAAAAATTGTTGAGCGTGATGGAGCTGAGTTACCTAATGCTGATTATAACCGTTGTAAATTTAATTGTTCGGTTAAACCAAATTTAAAATCACAATAGATCATAGCGTGCAAATGTTCACGGTTAAGATCCATCGTTTTAAATGGAAAGCGCGAAAGACATTGAAAAGCAATTGGCTTATGGAGTTCTATTTTTAAATAAATTTGCTTTTTAGAAACATATAACACGTGTGCGTTCCGTTTTTAAATTTCGACCATCTCAAAACTTATTGAATGACCAACGTATGCATACAAGGATGTAGTTTTTGAGTTATAAGAAAATGAGCATATTAACCGGACGACCATATTAATCTCATGTACTATATTATTATTTAATATTTACATAATTTATGCTCTCGTTAAATGTCATAGTACCCGAGCAAATCGAGTTCGATCCATACCAATAGACACTAATGAAAATTTTAATAAAACATTGAAAATTGGAAATATATACGATATTAAAAGACTAATAATAAAAACTAAAAACTTAAATTATCACACAGTCCTACTCCCCGCGGTATTGTGCCAAGAACGCTGGCTGCATTTCTCCGCTGAATGGCTATACCTAGCTTTTGAGCGAGAAAAGCGCCTCTCAAAAGCAACGACCAGTTTCGGTAACAGTTCAACGTACTACGACGGCCTTAACCGCAATTTGAAGTACTAATTTACCACGTGTTCGGTGGTGAAGTTAAACATCGTGAGGAACCCTGCAAGTTTGAGGAATAAAATGTTAATATTAATAATAATAAAAGTAGAGCAGCTGGGTGTACTAATCGCTCCATAACCAGAAATCGGAGGTTAGTATATTTGTAAGTGGCAAAGAGAACTGTCAGGCGTTCTTGGTAATAATGTTTTGTCATCGTCAGTCTCGCTGTTTTACAAATGTGTTTATAAAATACTTCTTATTTAAGATTTGGTTTTATCGCCATCTATTGGTGGCTCCTTTTTTAGCATTTTCCACGGTCGTCTCTTGTGACATCTATGTTTATGTGCGAAATATTTTGTATGAGACGAAATGACACACGATTTTTTTATGACCGGTATAGAATCCCTAATTTTCCTACTCCGATGTGCGATACAAAAACGAAAACAACTTCAAATTATTATTACACAAAATTCATAAATTTCGATGAAACCTCAACCCCAATATGGTCATTAAATAATTATGTCCCATTTAAAGCGCTAACCAGACGATGATCATTATTTTTTACACTTTGGGTGCCCATAATAAGACGCCATTATGGATTCCTCACGTCACCATCATCCGCTTCAAATTGTACAACTTGTAATACGTGAAGAGGTGAGATTTTATGGAAACTAGCCTCTAAATGGTACACTTGCGTACACAAATTTTAAGAATGATGTTTATCTTTATTCATTTTATTAGGAGTAATACTTACCACTGTCTAATAAATAATTAAGCTCCGTAAACCCGGTACTAGGTAAACCTAAATTCCGATAAGAAAATTTAATAATCAATGGCATATCTTTTATCGTTGATATGTGTGTAATGTGAAGAGGCCTGTGCCTAGTAGTGAAACTTATGTAGGCCGTAACTTTAGTTTTCAAGTTTCATCGCTTAGTTCAATTAGGTATTGATTATCTCTACAGCTATCTCCTACTATCAACATTAAGTAAAGAGAGAAAGATAGAGCAACTTTAACCATTTCTTAAATTAAGTTCGATTTTTACGAACAAGGCTGTTACACAGCTTGTGGTAGCGGCTCAAGAGAATCCAATTCCCCATTTCGTACTGTGTATGTTGTTTGAACTATAGGAAATGCCAAAAAGATCTTATGGCCTTCGATTGATGTCAGAATAACTATCTACGTGAGTAAGCATGTAGGGGCAGTGCCAGAATATCAACACCCCATATCACCCCGTGGGCGTCGTAGAGGCGACAGAGGGACACTTAAACAGGATGGGCAGCAACGTCTTCTTGATCACAATCCAATATAATAAAAACTGCGATTGACAACCCGCTCGCCAATCGTCTCAACTGCGGAAAAATTCTACCTGTGCAACAATCTATGGGGGAGGCCTATGTTCAGCAGTGGACTTTTATGGGCTGTAATAATAACTTATATAGCATGAAGGGTGTAAGACATCTGGTACTGTGATTCGTCTGCCAAGCATATCCATTAAATTAACGAGAACAATGGGAAAGACCCATGTCCGTTAGTGGACTTTTAGATGTTAATTATGTAAAAGAGTTACTAAAAGATTTACCTTGTAGAGACAAAATTCATTCTTTTTTAAACTTATATTGTTTATATTTGAATGTTATGTATAAATAAGTATTATGAGATATAATAAATAAAATGAACTTTAGCCGACACTGGTAATCTAAGACATTTTGAAGTCAAGCGAAATGCTATGACTTTCATACAGGTATATGCGCAATATTTAAGTGTCTTAAGAAGCCATAAATATACTTTTTAATTACCGCTGCAACGTGCGTAAATCACTTATAATAGGGTGTTCATTTAACGTCCCATAAAATTGAATAGCCCGATTGTACTTCGTGACCGTGAAACGGTTTACGATCCGAAAGAGATATAAAACATATTAAAATTAAAAGATATTTTATTGCATTTCATTCCGAGAATATCCTCAATTATCACTATTAAAGTTATAAAAAGCTGAATAAAATTGATTTAATATGCTACGTTTTTAGCCACATCAAGCTGTCGGCCCCTTCCGTGTTGTCTGCGCTTCTACTGTTTATTACGCCAATAAATTTAAAATTTTTACGTTACTTCAAAAGGCGTTCCGGTAATATTATTAATTTTTATGATTATCCAATTATTAATGATTATTAATTGTTGTATGGCCTAAGAATAATTATCCTGGGTATAGATGCTTGTTCAAAACGCCTCTACGACACAGGAAATCTTCCGAATATTTCCCTCATTATCATCTCTCAAGTCCACTGCTGAGCATAGGCCTCCATCAATGAATCACAAAAGGATGTCAATAAAAGGTTTCCAAAAAAGAACAAAAGCTTTTTTATAAAAGTCTGTTTTAAAGAAGCTAAGCTAAGCGCTTACTGTAAGTTTACAGTCCGCCAGCTACCCTGGTTCGACTGCCCTCCCCCGCGGGAAATTGTTGTAATTAACATGTGAAGGTAAAACACATCGAGAAGTGAAGTCAGTTAACATACACTGAATTAGTGCGGCGGATTTATTGCTCGATAGCCTCTCAGAAATGAGAAGAGGGCTAGACTCAGCTTTATGACGATGTTCGCGTTGAATTAGATCACAACACTCACAGTGAATGCAAGGTTGGTACCACCCCAGTGGTTAGTATCAGTGGCGTTCTGGTTCGAACAGCAAGCTAGCCAGTACCTACAGCTATAAGTTTTCAACCCTAAGAGGCGACAGCGCATCCGTAATTTTCTTGGTTGAAGTTGATTGCATGTGTCCACGAGACGAATATCCATAACACTGCATCGAACACGAATATTACAGCAAGTAAACATACGTGCACTCGCGCCATTTTCTTGAAATTCGATCGACTCAAAGCGACAGTAGCTTAATTGTAGAAGAAGGACTGCAAACTAAGAAAGTCGTGGGTTTGCCGCCATTCGGCTTCTGTCATAAACTCATAAACGACTCCTAATGCCCAAAATGCTTGTGATTTAAAGCTCAACATGAGTGAAATAGTATTAATGTTAATAATGTATAAGTCCGTGTAGTGCCGGTGTAAGAACATCCACCACTCCACACCATTTTAACAGTGGTAGAGCCACGCGGCAGCCTTTGTTGTTGCACGCATGAGCCGGCTCAAACCGGGGAGGTACCACGACCTCATAGAAGACCGGCGTGAAGTAGAAGCTGTTCTTCTGCATTTCGTCTGGTGAGTGTAGGTGGCCGGAGGCCCCATACCCCCCCCCCCTTCCATCAACATGGTATCGGAATTAATTGCAAGACTACCCCAGGAGGGTACCAGCACCCATGGAGAATCCCTCGCTGAGCATCCACGACCAAGCTACCCCACTCCTGAGCGTGGGTGCTCAGGC
>DWHP01000025.1:0-29631 GCA_018247895.1 Parnassius honrathi
GAGGACCAACGGCACTGCGCCGGCTCCCGTTATTCTTTTTGTTTTTTTTTTGAAGGCACACAATCTTGCCTCATATAAGTAGGGAATGAAATTGGGATTGACATGACCAGAAAGCATCGGCTGTATACAAGTGTTTGCCCGGTTTATAGTATACTAGTTTGAACGTATAACGCTGTAATCTTAACAACATCCGTTGCAAGCGTGCTGGTGAATCGACAATAGGCTTTTTAATAATGCTCACCAGAGGTTTATGATCTGTTTTTATCGTAAAGTAGATTTATTATTGGTGTTGCCCGCGCGGGTATCAGTACTGCGGGTAGTGGTGGCACTTTCGGTGCGTCTGGCGCTCTCCGGGACTTAAGAACTCGGTTAGCCGTCACTGATGGTGAGATGTAGCATTCGTACACATTGTGTTCGACGGGCGTAACCTGTCCAAACGATTCAGCTGGAATATCTTCGTCGGCGGCTTGTGGTACTGCTATTGGGGAGGTTAAACTTTATTTCTTCTCCGCCAACTGTGGTGGTGTTTCCAACACTTGCTAAGTAGTGGTATAGATTATCCGGCATGCATAGGTCCTCAGGTAATAAGTCTTGACATCTGGTAACACCTAGCTTCATTTCGCCGTTATCTAACGCAAGATCTAACAAGTAACAGTTCAGTATCGTGGTCATGGAATGCTGAAACATACTGAACGGTAGTCGTCTGTCTAGCCTTGGGTCTATTCCACGCAGTATTTATTAAGTCCTTACGATCTGGTCAATGTACCCAGCAAATTCGAAGTTCTATGCATATATCTCTTGTACTGGTATTGCACTGGTGTGCAGACCTAGATCGTATGTGATCGTATGTAAGAATATATGTTGGTGCATTTGTTCCACATTGCTTCTTTCCTGAGAGCAGGGCAAGGAAGACGATGAGCGAGCATGCCTGAGTATATTTGGGTAGTGTAGAGCTCTAGCTCTTCCAGAGACAACAGATACATCGTCAAGATTAATGAGCACGTGGCAGTTGAAGGTTTTGATATTGTCCAACAGTACTCATCCCACTTTTGTCTGTTGAGCCACGGGTATGTGTGTGTGGGTCCTCGTAGAATACCACTCATTACTATGTCAGCATACACTCCAGAACGTCTATTGAACTAACAGAACGTCTATTGGTCTCAAGATGTTGTAGTCGGGATCCGCCAGTTGTATGTTCTAAATATGTGGCCGGTCGTGGGCTTTTTCGGGGACGTCACTGAATCCGTGTAACTCAATTGGTTGATTAGTATCTTCCGGGAAAGGTTCATTTCAATTTGTTGAAGCAGTCCGAGCCTGTTGAAATATGAGTTTTGCCTTCATTGTTACCGGAGGCAACCAACCAAGTGGGTTATATAATCTTGATAGGTCAGAGAGAAATGTCCGCTTCGTTGTGACGTCACGTGTGTTACTATGTAACGCCTTGAATGTAAACTGATCAGTGTGTGGATTCCAGGTCAAGAACTGTGTTTTGTTACTCTCTGCATCCTTGAAGTCAAACATATTTTGGTTTATGAGTTGTTCAGGTAAAGTATAAAGTAAATAAAAAATTACTAGCCCATTTGCGAATATTGGACCCGCCGCCATGTAACATGTCAATCAATTGATTTTAAGCGTCTTGTGCTTCTGAGATATCGTTGCTGCCACGAAGTATATCATCCACATACAGCTGGTGAGTAAGGATCTCAGCCACGAGAGGATAGTGATGTTCATCGTCTATTACGAGCTGTATTATGGGCGTATTGCCAAAAATGGTGCAGCTTTGGTACCATATGTTCCAGTGCACAGTTGGTATTTTTGATGAGATCTGTAGAAGAGTCACGCCATACAATTTTTTGCTCGTGTTGATCTTCGTCGTGTATCAGTACTTGACGGTAAAACTTCTCAATGTCTGCAGTGTAGACGTCTTGAAAGGTTCGCCATCGCAGAATCATATATCTTGTTGGAGGTTAGGCCCGCACTCCATGAGAGCATTCAAGCTTTGTCCTGTACTTGTCTTGGCAGAGGCGTGGAAGACTACGCGCAATTTAGTGGTTGTTGAGTCCAGCTTTTGCACGCCTGGATGAGGTAAGAAGTAGGTAAGACTGTTGGTGGTGAAGTTTCTGTCATATATTATAAAATAGAAGACTAAACACGATATTAGGGACGAATTCACTACTCCTGTGAACTCCGTCAGGTTTTGAAACACGGCATGTACACTTTCTGAGATAGACCTGTTCTCAAGAGAGGTCACGAACTCCTCCTCCCTGATATGAATGATCCATGCTGCTATCTTGTGTGAAGTGTGCACTGTATATGAGTGTTTTGAATCTACATTAACATCTATAGGTATGTTGTGTCTATCCTCAGTCTGAGTAACATCGCTAATGACTTTCAATAAGAGTAGCCACCGATAGGTGCTAGTCTCCAGAGTGAACGCCTCAGGAGGGAGATCCCATATGCAGCACTTCTCATGCAGCACAAGAGCCATGGTAGTGGGAAGATACCCATTTTCTCGATACCACTCCGCGACCACTGCTAGCCCATACAAAAAGTCCTCTTGAAAGCATATATTAAAATTCGTCTCTTTCTTTGCCAAATGAGTGGCAGTGTCGGAGACTATGCGCATCCATAAGAATATATGTTGGTGCATTTGTTCTACATTGCTTCTTTCCTGAGGGCAGGGCATGGAAGACGATGAGCGAGCATGCCCGAGTATATTTGGGTAGTATAGGGCTCTAGCTCTTCCAGAGACAACGGGGTCTTCTCTTCTACGAACACTTTTAAAAGTTGATGAAGGTCGGTGCTCTCATTAACCCAATTTTGTAGTCCAAAATGGTTTTAGTCTTTTCTATCATTTCACCTACCTCCATAACTTGAAGAGTAGTTTTTTTTTAGTCAGACCTTTGTCAGTGATCCTATGTAGGGTGTACGAGAACCTCTTTCGTAAAAACAATTTTTTCCAACAGATCCTCACCACCCTATTAATATAGAAGAAGGTGCTATTTCTTCAGATATTTCGCTCCAGGAGACAACCACAATTTTGTCGTCTTCTCTTCTATGAACACTTTCAAGGGTTGATGAAGGTTGGCGCTTCCCTTAACCCAGCTTTTGAGTTCCAAAATTGTTTTAATGTTTTCTATCATTCCACCTACCTTCATGACTTGAAGAGCAGCTCTTTTTGCTATGACTTTTGTCTCTGATCCTGTGTAGGGTGTACAAGGACCTCTTTCGTAAAAACAGTTTTTTCCAGCAGATCCCTATTAATTAAGATGGAAGGAGGTACCATTTCTTCAGATATTTCGCTCCAGGAGACAACGACAATTTTGTCAGACGGGGCGGGCATGGTGATTCTTTCGAGGGAAGGTGCCATAAAGTCTCACGCACCTGTGGGCCACGACACTATCACAAGGACTCTTATTGAGAGTGTTTGTAAAGGGACGATTTTTTGGTTTTGTATAGTAGCGGGCTGTACGTATCTCCAACGCCTGAATGGTTGAGAATAAAGCCTTCTTATCCATCCAGGCACCCAAAGAGGCTCCCTGGATTGAGCGACCGGAGGCAAACTTCCCAATTACTTTTTCTTGGACTCCTACATTCGAGAGCTGCCAAAGTTTGCAGAAAAGTTTTCGATTAGTAGGGCGGATTGAGAGTAGCTCCCTTTTCAAATTCTCCTCTACTTGGTGTACGTTCTTACTGAATATGTTCGTCATATATCTATTGTGAATAAGCTTGGACAGATCCTTCATCAACCTCCTCCTGAACATGTTTTCAGGTTGCGGTAGTAGGTTCAGGGGGATACTGCCCGGATCTTTGATCATCTGCAATTGATCCACATGCTCAGGTTTGCTGATATCTGGAAGAGTGTAGACACTAGAGCGAAACAGAGGGTGTTTCATCAGGGTTTTTAACACACTTAGACCTAAGCTTAACGTGTCTTTGAATACCCTGGCTGCAAACTGCGGGAATAATACTGCTGGATACCCTCCTACAGACCTTTTCATCATCAGGAGAATTGTCATCCTCTCATCTGATATGGGCAGGAAACTCGGGATAGCTTCTCCACAACCCTAAGGTATAGCCTCAAACACTGTCTGATTGTACGCAGGAATTGGGGTTATATCATCGCCAGCAATAGAGGCTCCGCTCGAGAAGAGCCCGGCTATCAGGGTATTTTCAGTATTTATTGACTGATTGGCTTCACTGGTGCGTCTTTTCACCTTTTTTAGCGCTCCGATTATCTGCACCCCATTAAGAAAGTATCTCCTCCCGTACTCTAAGAGTTTTCTGGAACTCCAGGATTCTGGGACCTTTATCACAATGCCGGCGCCTGTGCAGATCTTTTCCAGCACACGCAAGAACTGCTGCATGTACTGGTCAGGTGTCAAATTCCGTTCAGCCGGATGTTTTTTTTGATGGGAGACGGAGGACAATAACCTGGATGTCGCCCTAGCCCAGCAGAGATGCAGTAGTGTCACAGAGATGGGCAGCGGTTGCCAAGCTCCACGCCTTCTGTTTCAAGCCCTCGAGCCATGCCTCGAGCCTATGGAATCATTGGGGGCCCTCCTTCGAGAGTCCTGTGCTGTCTTGGTTGGGGGGGGGCATATCTGTCCTGGAACAGCAGACAGTGGATGGGGAAGATGTGCGTGAAGCTATAAACGTTCTTAAAGCCGAATAGAGCATCAAGGCTGGAAAATGACGGTTTTAGAAGTTCCGGAAATTAGAGCACCAGGAGGTGAAATCTCTTACTTTATTGATGTAGACGTGTTCCTGTCTGAGACAGCTCATCCGATTATGAGGTTTTGTGAGTTGTTATTCTGACAGAGTCATCGATTGGTGTTTGATATGTGATATATGGTCTCTGCAATATTTTATTCACGACCTGCTAAGCCCTCATTTCTGGGGTCGTCTTCTCATAACATCTAGCATCATCTTTAAATTCCCTCTCTTTGGGGACCGCCACCATCACCCTTCAGTCGTTCGTAACTACTTGATATAGAAGCTGGATAATTTCCTTACAGTCAAATGTCTCTGTTGTTAAATAATGCATCACAACACTATTGGTGGTTGGGGATTGTCCTGTAGGATATTTACCATGTATGGTCCGAAATGCTTTGTGATCAAATTCGTGAATCCATTCTGTTAATTTACGTATTATAGCGTTGTCTGAGATTATGTCAATCGTATCAACATGATAGTCGAATTCAAAGGTTTGAGGAGGGTTACCCCTGTAAAAAGAAGATAATGTAGTCAGGTCTTCTAGGATACGCTTGTGATGGGGTCTCAAAACGACACTGTTGTTGTCATGGTCAAAAATGTATTTGATTTCAGTCAACGTGATCGCTGAAGCTAAGTGTCTCTATCTTCTATGAAGAGAGGTTTTCTTTAATGGTGTTTCTTCGAGCTCTGGTAGGTCCACAGTAGCTTGGCCCATGGTGTTTAGTGCATGGCTTCATGTGGCCAAGTTGTAGATAGATACTCGTCAATAAACTTATTGTATGACGTACAAAATGTTTTTTGTTTGGCCAGTCGCTTTTCTAACTGCCGAAATTGTGCGACTGCCTGTGGCTTAGAAGTGCCCAAGGTACGTTCGTTATTTATTTTCATTAGAATTCTGACTGCATATCGTCCGTCTTCTTGTCCTGTTGTGGGAATAAACAGATTCGCAGTATTTTTCCTCTGATGTTAGATTATGATTGGTTTCGGTTATTTCCTCCATCTCCCAAAATCGAGATACATCGTCAAGATTAATGAGCACGTGGCAGTTGAAGGTTTTGATATTGTCCAACAGTACTCATCCCACTTTTGTCTGTTGAGCCACGGGTATGTGTGTGTGGGTCCTCGTAGAATACCACTCATTACTATGTCAGCATACACTCCAGAACGTCTATTGAACTAACAGAACGTCTATTGGTCTCAAGATGTTGTAGTCGGGATCCGCCAGTTGTATGTTCTAAATATGTGGCCGGTCGTGGGCTTTTTCGGGGACGTCACTGAATCCGTGTAACTCAATTGGTTGATTAGTATCTTCCGGGAAAGGTTCATTTCAATTTGTTGAAGCAGTCCGAGCCTGTTGAAATATGAGTTTTGCCTTCATTGTTACCGGAGGCAACCAACCAAGTGGGTTATATAATCTTGATAGGTCAGAGAGAAATGTCCGCTTCGTTGTGACGTCACGTGTGTTACTATGTAACGCCTTGAATGTAAACTGATCAGTGTGTGGATTCCAGGTCAAGAACTGTGTTTTGTTACTCTCTGCATCCTTGAAGTCAAACATATTTTGGTTTATGAGTTGTTCAGGTAAAGTATAAAGTAAATAAAAAATTACTAGCCCATTTGCGAATATTGGACCCGCCGCCATGTAACATGTCAATCAATTGATTTTAAGCGTCTTGTGCTTCTGAGATATCGTTGCTGCCACGAAGTATATCATCCACATACAGCTGGTGAGTAAGGATCTCAGCCACGAGAGGATAGTGATGTTCATCGTCTATTACGAGCTGTATTATGGGCGTATTGCCAAAAATGGTGCAGCTTTGGTACCATATGTTCCAGTGCACAGTTGGTATTTTTGATGAGATCTGTAGAAGAGTCACGCCATACAATTTTTTGCTCGTGTTGATCTTCGTCGTGTATCAGTACTTGACGGTAAAACTTCTCAATGTCTGCAGTGTAGACGTCTTGAAAGGTTCGCCATCGCAGAATCATATATCTTGTTGGAGGTTAGGCCCGCACTCCATGAGAGCATTCAAGCTTTGTCCTGTACTTGTCTTGGCAGAGGCGTGGAAGACTACGCGCAATTTAGTGGTTGTTGAGTCCAGCTTTTGCACGCCTGGATGAGGTAAGAAGTAGGTAAGACTGTTGGTGGTGAAGTTTCTGTCATATATTATAAAATAGAAGACTAAACACGATATTAGGGACGAATTCACTACTCCTGTGAACTCCGTCAGGTTTTGAAACACGGCATGTACACTTTCTGAGATAGACCTGTTCTCAAGAGAGGTCACGAACTCCTCCTCCCTGATATGAATGATCCATGCTGCTATCTTGTGTGAAGTGTGCACTGTATATGAGTGTTTTGAATCTACATTAACATCTATAGGTATGTTGTGTCTATCCTCAGTCTGAGTAACATCGCTAATGACTTTCAATAAGAGTAGCCACCGATAGGTGCTAGTCTCCAGAGTGAACGCCTCAGGAGGGAGATCCCATATGCAGCACTTCTCATGCAGCACAAGAGCCATGGTAGTGGGAAGATACCCATTTTCTCGATACCACTCCGCGACCACTGCTAGCCCATACAAAAAGTCCTCTTGAAAGCATATATTAAAATTCGTCTCTTTCTTTGCCTTATGAGTGGCAGTGTCGGAGACTGTGCGCATCCATAAAAATATATGTTGGTGCATTTGTTCTACATTGCTTCTTTCCTGAGAGCAGGGCAAGGAAGACGATGAGCGAGCATGCCCGAGTATATTTGGGTAGTATAGGGCTCTAGCTCTTCCAGTTTAAATCTCCCAATTACTTTTTCTGGGACTCCTACATTCGAGAACTGCCAAAGTTTGCAGAGAAGTTTTCGATTAGTAGGGCGGATTGAGAGTGGTTCCCTCTTCAGATTCTCTTCTTCTTGGTCCGCGTTCTTACTAAATATGGTCATTACATCTCTGTTGCGAATAAGCTTGGGCAGACCCTCCTTCAACCTCCTCCTGAACATGTTTTCAGGTTGCGGTGGTAGGTTCAAGGGGATACTGCCCAGATCTTTAATCATCTGCAAGTTATCTACATGTTCAGGTTTTCTAATATCTAGAAGAATGTAGACACTAAAGCTAGGGTTTTTCAACACACTTAGACCTAAGCTTAACGTGTCTTGGGATGCCCTGGCTGTAAACTGCGGGAAAATACTACTGGATATCGTCCTACTGACCTGCTCATCATCAGTAGATTTGTCATCCACTCATCTGACGTGGACAGGAACTCGGGATGTCTTTTCCATAACGCTAAGGCAGCCTCAAACACTGTCAGAGTGTACGCAGGAATTGGGGCTACATCATCGCCAGCAATAAAGGCTCTGCTCGAGAGGAGTCTGGCTGTCTGGGTATTTACAGTATTTATTGTCTGATTGGTTTCACTGGTGAGTCTTGTTACCTTTTTACCGCTCCGCTTACCTGCAAATCATCAAGAAAGTATCTCCTCCCGTACTTTAAGAGCTTTCTAAGTCTCCAGGACCTTTATCACAATGCAGGTGCAAATCATGCAGATATTTTCCAGCACACGCTGTCTACTACTACTACTGCTACTACTATTAATACTACTACTGGCTATCAAGGCAATCTGACCATTAGATAGATACATCATGGTATGAATAACTTACAGATGATATTTTATGTATAAAAGGGGTTAATATTCGATTGCTTATTGTGTGGTGATTGCATCAGTGCGTATTATGTAAATTACAGTTATAGAGCTTACTTGTACAGTTATAGATATTTTCCAGCAAACGCTGAAGTTGCTGCGTGTACTAGTCAGGTGTCAAATTCCGTTCAGCTAGAAACTTTTTGATGGAATTCAGAGGACAATTACCTGGTTGTCACCCTGGCTCAGCAGAGATGCAGTAGTGTCGCAGAGATGGGCAGTACGTAATAGTATCAAAATTGCTGCCAAGGTCCACACACCCCTTCTGTCTCAAACCATCAAGCCATGCCTAGGGCCCATGAACGCATCGGAGTCCTGTGCTGCAAGTGCAAGTGCAAGTCCCATGCTGTTTTGGTTGGGGGTGGGGGGTGGGGGTGCATATCTGTCCTGGAACAGCAGGACCATGAGGAGAGAGAAGGTGTGCGTGAAGAGGTGAAATCTATTATTTTATTGATGTAGTCGTGTCCCTCTCATCAATCAAGCGTTTCTTTGAGCAACTTTTGGACTTTTTTATATAAATATCTATTCATTCTGCTAAAAGATATGACCATAATTTTGAATTGGAAATACAAATTTATTGAATGTTTTGGTTTGAGGGTTTAGTTAATTATAATCTTATCTTAGAAATCGTAATTAAAAATATTGTTCTATAATGCAGTAATAACACTATAAAGACTAATAATTTTTATTTTAAGTAGAGTACTAAACCAGTGCCATCGACAAATGGTGTTGTGGTAATGTAATGCAAAAAGGCGAGTAGTGTTTTTCTTTCCTGCGTGTGTTCAAAACTTTTGCTGATCTCTGTATTGTTCGTAAGAGGGATAACTTATACCAATGTAAAATGTGATCTTATGCCAATGTAAAATGTTTAAAATATGCAGTTGGTTTTCGAATATATTGATTGAATTTATGATGTTTGAAGGTGTCAATAGGTATTTGATAGATACGGTTCGATTACGATCAAATATTTAATAGTCTACTTTGAGTAAGTAATACTTAAAAGGTCTTATCAACCTTTTGTTGTTTAGTGTTTTAATGTTGGAGACAGTCTATACTGTTATTTGAAAGTTGTGTAGTTATCAATACTTTAACTTTATCATTGCTTTCGCTTGCTGCTGCCATCTTATTAAAATGGCTTATTTTGCTGAAAAATAATTGTAAGAGGGTTTTAGTAAATTATGATAATTATGTTTACCTATAATTGATGTGTAAGATGTTGATGAAGGTTGTAGCTACGTTACGGGATATGGTAATTAAAACTGTGTCCGATTCTGTAGAGAGCGTTTATTGTACTGAAAATAACTATAAATAAAATAATAATTGTAGCAAACATATCGTGCGCGCAGGCGCCATATCAGCATTGTCCCTCAACTATTGCAATATCGTGTACTTGCTCGTACCTCTTGCCAATTTTATAAACAAGAAGGAAGTTTTTGGCGATGGACCCCTATTGAGTTTACGGATAGCCGTTGCGATCACCGCATTCACACTATCGATGTCCGAGACCAGGTGATCCGATGTATGTCCTTGGGCTGACCGCTCGACATTTATGGAGTCTCGCTTGTCGGGGAGATTCACGCTGCAGCCTTGACATCTTCTTTTCAGCCGAAATGTCCCCCATGTAACGAAGGCTACAATCATAACTCTGACTACATGTGTGTGTCATGTGTAAACGCAATGCACTGAGCGTTTGTTGCTGTTCCTTGACCTTATCAATGTTGATTTTGAGTTCTTGCAAGGCGTCTTTATTATCTTCAGGAGCAAATGTACGATTGAAGACTGTCAGTATATGGTTCAGGCTTGATTTGCGCATGTACATTTTTTCTTCACTGCTTGTTAGTTTCAACTCGCTGTCATAGTCGTTGCGAGCACGAATGATGAAGCTTTTCCCTTGAGCATACACCCAAATCGGAGTGACATAATCACCGTGCCATGTAAGTGCTGTGAAGTAACTCCATCTGGGCAGAAAATGCGCATCGTGCAGTCTTCGCAACAGGAGAACGTCCACGCGCCACGATTGTATAATCGCACTCACCTGTCGTTGCAATTCGATACTCTTGTGCGGCATGTTGATAAGTCGCCATTGTTAAATATTTGCGCTTCGTATAATGTATCGGCTAACTAGATATTGTAAATAGGGTGATTGATAGCGTACATAATATATATATAGCGCACGTGCATTCGTGCCAGCTTGTACAGGCTTCGCGTGCGATGGCATGTGTTTGCACAGGTTAGCGATAACTCACTTGGTAACTGACCGGAGATGATGTTGAGTTGCTCACCAAATTGGTAAGACTTAATGAGATGGGTGCCGACTCCCCCGTCTCTCACGTTAGTTAGCATCTTCCACAGATACGAAAAACGCCCTCGACTATGCACGCCCTAAACATGTGTCAGAATTCGTCGCCAGTCACCCGCCGTGCCTGTCTAAAAATCTTACCCGTGATCCCGTCAATGCCGGGTGCAGTGTTCGGCAGCTCTAGATTGATGAGTCCAACTTGTTCCTTGGTCGGAGGAGCAGCTTCAATTCCTGATGGAGCACATGCAGCAGCGATACGCGCTTATCGATGGTGTTAAGTGTCCCGGCCTAGATTATCGTCTGGGCATAAGGCATTAAGGAGACCAAGCATGGTGTCTCGGGTCGTCCTAGTATAGCCGTCGGCTAATTTCATTCCACTAAGCACGTTCAAAGGTGGACGAAATCGTCCACCGGCTGTTCGATAAGCCAAGCCCCACGGGTCGGCGTTACCTGACTCCGCGACGAAACGGAAGAAGGCAAGTTCAGCATCCTTCATGGCTGGCTTGTAGCGTATTCCTATTGCTCGGAGATGATCACATAGTGCATTCTCCCTGTTGCCAACTGCGCGACGTGAGGCCTTCCACTTGCGACGTGCACAATAGTCCTCATTGCGTATACGGCCAAGAGCCGGAGACCACCATTCATACGCTTCTTTCTCCCTTTTCGCACGTGTGCCTAATCGCTCCCTTGCGGTACGAAAGAGTGTTGCTGAGTACTGCTCACAGACTTGAATAGCTGGGCGCGTTAGCCTCGGTCGGAACATGCGGGCTTGCAGAGTCGAACAGAATCCTCCCCAGTTCACACCACGTTCACGAAAGTGACAACCATCATCTTAGAATTCTGTGCCATCATACCTCCGTAAGTCACCGAGGATAACGCCAAACGTTATCAACTGGGGTCACTCACACTGACACCCTCATGCACCTTTCAGTCGGCAACCCTCACACTACGTGGGGTGATAGTGATATCCACGTTGAATGAGCCGTTTGGACTATGAAAGGTTGGTGGTTGACCCTCCACATTATGTACCAGAAGGTTGCGTCCGAGAATGAATCTCTTCATCTGGAATTTGCGGTATTTCTTGTCGGGGCCGCGACCTGCATATTGCCTGCGCTCGCGGTGCTACATTGGAGAGTGAGCGTTACTATCCACTCCATTATGTATCGGGTGACTGGAAAGCTGATCCATCACGTGTGTGAGATGTTGCAAGTGAAGAGAGGTGTTATGACTGTACTGGCAGTATAACGATACGACGTATATGCTAATGCTCTGGCAGCTGACATGACCTACAACACAATGTTCGTTACATAAGTCGTGTAGAAGCGTAACTATAAATCGTGAACTTACTGGTAATAGACCGGCCTTAGGATTGGTGCCACACCCTAGTACTCGAGGATGCTGATGTTGCTCCTGGACTAGTTCAACGCCAGTTTTCCGGCTATGACAGGAAGCTCATCGGTAGCCATTTTGGAGCCTTGCAAATTTAGCTGATCTACGCGAAAGATAATCGTCTTACCATACTGGATCATATTTACCGCCTACCGTACCGCGTGCAAACGTGCAGGACAGCTGAGAGCGGCAGTAGAATGGGTGTCAGCGTCTTTCCTGTTTGAAGCGCTTGCATGTGGCGCAACACTGTAGCCAACTGGCATTATGCGGCGCGATGCATAGTCTAGTCTAATTTGCTGCAGACCATCGATGCCGCCCTGCAATGCTTCTCCGGATGGCCATATTGCTGACATTTAGAGCAGCATGTCACACGTAAGAAATCGCAGATTTTAGCTTAGTCCCAATCAATAAAGACGCTTCCAAGGCCGACCAATTTATCCCACAGCGCGGATGTGCACTTCAACACTACTGTGGTGCGTGGTACATCTTTGCCCCTTCTTGAAGGCAACTCTACACAACTCATTTAACTTGTCCTTTGGCCAGTCGGGATCATCGCTCAGATTGATTCTTTACAAATCCTCCAGGAAGTCGGTGGCTGGTGGGTCCGAGCGCAAATTACGAGCTGTGTCCAGTGGCTGCCTATTCTTCAGATCGGAAATTTTCAAGGAGGGCTTCACCGCTGCCTTCAGTTTCTGGGCGACCTCAACAGTCGCCGTCTATACCACAATGCTAGAGTTCTCAACTTTCCGCACACCTTTTATTTTGATGCCCTGAGTACCAGGCTGAACTAACTTCTGCGACTCGGTTTTGGTCTAATACAAAGACTTTATCGACTCATTGTTGGGGTACACAGGTACTGCCGGGGCCTTGGACTGAACACAAAGTGGTGGCTTACCCTTATGCAGCTTCATCCTGGCAGCATAGCTGTCAGCAGAAGAAGTTGAAGAGGCCACACAGGAGAGAGAAGGGACAGGAAGGTTTGGGGTTTGAGCTACCGAAGGTCCAGCCGCGCACACTTAATCTTCAAGACCTCTTGCTCCTTTTCTCCAAGCCTAATTTCTAGCGTTGCCACGTACGCTAGGATGTCTTGGCTGAGGCTGCTGATGGTGATGGTGATGGTGGTCTTATCAGCCAAGTTGAACTTGTTGCTCGCGTTAGCGACAGTTGCGATTCCTTTAAGAGCCGCGTGTACCTCCTCCAAGAGCGCAACCTTGTCCAGCACTGAAATGCCACTGGAGCCATCAGGATAGGTGAACCGCAAAGTATTACCGGAAGTTGAGGATGGGTCAGGAATGGCCTTGTTTAATATGCCACTTACTGGCGGATTTCCCGACTTCTTTTCTGCGACATGGCGCCTGACGGCCTCCTGCACGTCCTCAGGTGAGGTTAATACCCTTTTTGCCATCGGGATGGATGCTGCAGTAGAGGTGCTTTTCTAGACCGGGGGTGTGCTAAACCCTTGGGGAGGGGGTGCGGCGAAGCGAGGTGTGCGGCGCAAAACCGGCCTCTCGCTGCATCTGCTCCAACTCCTCAAGCTCAGTTTGTTCCCTGGCTAACTCATCGTCGATGAACTGCCGCTTTGTACCACCCGTATCATCCTCTTCCGTTTAATAATAGATAAAATAAGTACAGAGAGAGAAAATTTAGAATATATGTATTAAATAAATATACTAAGAGGGAAATTAAAAGTTTTAATCTACCAATAGACGTCAAACGTAAATTGAATTTGATAAACGCAAACGTCAATTGAAACCGCGTGCTCACCACGTGCTTACAAATTAAACTCAACCTCAGGTTAGATGAAATTAAATTAAAGGAGTAATACTATTACGGAAATGTTACCCTAAAATGATAAATAACTTAAAAGAAACACTTAATCTTAAAAATACACAACACCTCTAGTCGCGAGTGTTAGATCGATGTTAGATTCATCCATGGCCCCAGCGAACGTGGGCGGTTGTCCCTCTACGTTGGCCAGTGTGAGCGCCCGCGACATGATGAAATCCTCCATCATCTTCCTGCGATGCTCCGCTTCTTGCCCTCTTCCCACTGTGGGCCCTCTCGATGTACCAGAGTGGTAAGTGCGCATTGCTGTTTACTCCGATGATAAAGCGCTTGCCTTTTAATTGGTCAAGTACGGTCTCTGAGTGTTGAAAATGGTGGTCAGTACTATCGCTGTACTTAAAGTACGCGGAGATGAGATAGAGACCGCACTTCTCCACGTGGGAAACCACGTAGTGCCACCAAGCAGTTACAAAGGGGCAGTCCAGCCACACCGATGTGCCCCCGTGGGATTGAAATTCCTGCCTGCGGCTCCGCACCAAACTGAATGAAGTCTTTTGACTGAGCCCACTGCTACTGAACAAGGGCGAGGTCCAGGCAAAGGCTGCACGCCAGTGAAGACAGCTCCTTCGTGGCTATCTGACCACGCCCTAGGTTGAGCTGGCCCAATTGTCATGTAATCATCCTTACCCATACTACGTGGTATTTATGGCCCTCTCTTCCGCATAGACTCTAGCCGGGCGGGCCTTCACTACGTGGCATAAGTCTTCGCACCCGGCTTGTCAAATCTCCGACACGTAGCGCAGCATATCTCAGCCGACCCTCACTCTTCCTTACCATGCCCTTCTTCACCACATCTGCCACATGTGGCTTCTTTAGCCCTATGGTATTTGGCAGGATGTCCATACTGCTGGCATTTTTGGCAGCAGGTGACGTCGATATAGTCACAGGGTTCGACCGCGTCCCACCCTATGTAAAGTCTGTTCCCAGCTGTCAGAGCTTCTCTCAATGCAGAGGTGCACTGCAGCACCACTGTGGTTCGCCTGCTACCTCTCCATGACTTTTTGAAGGCGACCTTACACTGCTTACTTAATTCCTCCAGAGTCCACTTGGTGTCTTCTCCGAAATTCTGGTCATGGAGTGGTATTATCTCCTCCGTCTTCACGTCATTCTCAAAACCACGAAGCGCGACTAATGGCTGGCGCTGTTGTGGCTCTGACACCCTCAATATTGGAGGAGCCACTACCCCAACATTCCACACCTTCCTTAGTTTAGACACCTGTATGTTTATCTCCGAAGGCACACCGACCTCTTGGGTTGAATGTTTTTTATTACTTACATATTGTTGTGTAATTAAGCGCCTCTCGAATACAACCTACTACTATATCTACTATAGTATATACTATATACTTATGTCTAAAGACACCGCCAGCACCACCTCACCCCGGAATACTGCCTCTTCCGCCAGGGCCCTTACGCGCGTAATAGCGTCTATGGTGGAGAGCCCGCGACGAAAATCAAACTGGTTCTCGTCCAGGTCCGGGCTATCTTTGCACAAGTGGCTGACGAGGCGATCTGCAATGATACGCTCAATAAGTTTGCCTGCCTCGTCGAGTAGCACTACGGGCCGGTACGCGGACGCGGAACCTAGACCGCGCTAAGTCCGGTGCCGTCGGTGCGTATATCGCTGGCCCGTATCTTGTCCGGCGGACACTCACCGCTTCTGGCAACGACCGCCACCACCTCCTAGGAGGTCACGGAGTCGTCCAGGCCGGCAATCCGCACCTCTGCGCATTTCATTGGTCTGTAGATCCGGACGTCCTCAGGGTTGAGGACCTCCCTCATCTTGGCAGCCAGTGCGTCCGCTCTTTCGGCACTGCCGCTCACAGTACCAGCCACCTCGAACAGCCGATCACCTGTGGCAGCCTGCCTGAGAGTGACGGACTGAAGGTCAAGAACTTTTTTCTTATTTGATCTTGGCCTTGGCCTCAGCGATAACCGACTGGTACGTCACGCCACGCTCCACAGCTCCGGGCTGCAACGTTAGCGTCACGGCATTGGACTGCGGAACTTGCACAGCCGGTTTCTTGCGAGCGCCTTTGGCAGTCCGCAGCGCAGGTTGAGGAACCGTCTTTGCGGTTCCATCTGGGGCGCGTGCAGCTGCTGCAGCCTTCTTGGCGGCTTTGCGGGCCTTCTTGCGGCCCACGGCTTTCGCACAGGTCTCACCCTTAGACCGGCAGTCGCGGGGTACCCTCTGCGGGCTTCCACTTTTGAGGCGCAGGTCTCGGCGGCTTATCAGTCCTCTCGCTAAAGGCGGACGGAGGATTTTCGCCGGAAGACGTCGAGAAATCGCCTCCAGCCGAGCGTTAACCATGCTCCCACACCGGTGCATGCAGAGCCGGACAGTGCGCTCGACCTCTTCGTCGGCACGACCGCTACAGGTGCGGCATCGATGGACGTGCGTCGCTGCTGCTCAGCGACTTGCCGCCGGAGGTCCACCGTGTCATTTCTGAGGCGGCTGTTTTCTTCCTGTAACTTTGCGACCTCGTCAGAGGCCCTCCACCTCCCATGGCCCCACCAACCTTGCGGTTATACGGGCCGAATCACGAGAGGTGCACGCGGTACTTGCTCAGGGCTCTTTCCCGCGCCCACTTTCTTGACTCTCAACAAGTTATTTAATCTACTCCTTGTCCCATTTCTCCACTCTCCCTTTCTGGGCTGGACGTACAAAGAACGCCTTCGGTTCCGGGCTGTTCTTCATGTGAATGTTTCTTCTCCAAGGCAGTCCTCTTTATGTGCCATTCGTGCGCAAACTCGCGCAGCAGGCCAAAGTTCTCCCGCCCGTCAACAAGTTCCGGGTAGTAAACCGGGCCAACCCTTTCGCGTACTATTCCATCTATCATTTACATCATATCATACAGTCTCTTCCTAAAACATCCATGCCAACTGAGAATCTGTGAGACTTGGTAGTCCGGTACGACCCAATTTGTATTGAGTCGTGCCACCACGTCCGGGAAAAAGCAGAATAATTCCCTGCCATTCGTCTCGTTCTTCCATCGTTACTGCCGTACATTCATAACTTCAGCCCAAATTTCGCGCTTACGCCTGCTCAACTCCCCATTTTCAGCGTTTCTACGCATTCGGTCAATCCTACCACCGTGCGCACTGTATAATTCCCCACTCGATCGAACCAAACGGCTGCAGCATAAGTTACTATTGGGACGTACGTTCCCTTGTATAAAACACGGAGGGCCGGGTAGCGCATGCCCCAAGAATATGACGACACTCGCGATATCTTCCCAAAGCATCTACCAGCTCTCTCTCCCATGTCCTTCCCTCCCATGTCCCATGTCCTGGGAATGAAAAATAGACTTGAGTCTAGCGTGACACCCAAAACCTTAGTCGACATTACGCTTCTTATAGACTCCATCCCCATCTTTATGACAGGTGGTCGCTGGAACTTGCCTTTGATTGTCATGATGCATGATTTCGCGGAGGAGAAGGATAACCGGTTCCTCTCTCCTCACGACGATACCAGCTCCAGTGTGGATTTGGCCGCTCCCTCTATTTCAGCTCTAGAGTTTGCCTCAATCAGAAGTGTCACGTCGTCTGTATACGCCATCATTTTCGTCCCTAAGGGGAATGGCAGCCTCAACAAGTCGTCCAGCAGTGGATTCCACAGGGTCGGTCCAAGAACTGATCCCTGCGGGCAGCCCATGGTCGAGCGTTTCCATTCGACACACTCACCTACGAATATATATAATATAAATAGTCCACCAACACGCGGTAAATGTTAGGCGGAATCCCCCCTTGTTTGGCTTTCAACAGTATCTTTGGCCACCATGCATTATCAAATGCACTCGATATGTCCAGGAAGACGGCCTGCACATACTTGCTCTGCGACTCGCGAGCAGTGCTAAACACATCTAGTAGCGCCGTTACCGTTTACCGACCGGGCGAAAACCCGTGCTGGTAGTTCGATATGCCCCTCACTAAACTCGGAGCACATCGCAACAAAATTCGCTCCAACAGTTTCCCAAAGATGGGGAGGAGCTTCGGGCGGTACGCCTTGGGATCCGTTAGTGGCCTGTCATTCTCTTTCGGAATCACTATTAGGCGTCCTTTCTTTCATACTTCGGGGAAAACCCCATCTTCCACACATTTGGCATACGCCCAGTGGAATTCCCTAGGTGCAGCTCTCCACACGTTCTTGACAATTCTTGCACTTATTCCATCCGGTCCCGGAGCAGTGTTGGGCAAAGCCCTAACTATGCCCTCCAGACCCCCAATGGTGGGAGGAACGGCAGTCGGCCCCGATGGAGTGAAAGCTGCCATGAGGCGCACCCGCCCATGGTATCCTGTGTCCTTAGACCTGTCGTCGTCCGGACACAGCGCCACGAACAAGCCCCGTATGGCCTCTCCCACTCCCCCCGTGTATCCTTCCGCAAACTTTATACCATTTATCACGTTGTTGGGAGGACGAAACCTCCCACTGGCTACTTTATATGCTCGCCCTCACGGTTCTATGTTGCCTGTTTCGGATATTTTCCGAAACTGGGCCAGTTCCGTTTCCCCCATCATCTGTCGGTATCTCGCTCGCATACTATGGAAACGTTCCATAGCTAATTCCTCGGACCTACCACTTTTCTTTCTGGTCTTCTGCCACACCCTCCTTGCACTGCACACCTTTTTCCTCATCCTATCGAGTTCAGGCTTCCACCAATCATAGCCGCCCTTCCGCCTCCGATGCGCATTCCCCAGCACGTTCTGACGATGTCCGTGAACTGCGTGCAGAGTCGGTCAGCCGGCTGTTGAACTTTCAAATTACCCATTCTTAAATGAATAGTTCCACGAAAATACCGCCAGTCCACCCCCCGGTCCTCCACCGGCCCCGCAAGCTCCGTACGACGCTCTTTCTCAACCTTAAATACAATGAAGCGATGGTCGCTCATGCTGGCGCAATCCAGTACTCGCCACCCTGATACTGCAACGCCTCTGGTCGCGAGGGTTAGATCTATGTTAGATTCACCCCCGGCCCCAGCGAACGTGGGTGGTTGTCTCTCCACGTTGGCCAGGGTGAGCCCTCGCGACATGATGAAGTCCTCCATCATCCTTCTGCGATACTCCGCTTCGTGTCCTCTTCCCGTAGTATGGGCCCTCTCGCTGTACCAGAGTGGCGAGTGCGCATTGCTGTCAACTCCGATGACAACGCGCTTGCCTTTTAGCTGGTCAAGTACGGTCTCTAGGTGTAGTAAATGATGGTCAATAGAGTCACTGTACTTAAAGTACGCAGAGATGATGTAGAGACCGTACTTCTCCACATGGCAAACCACGCAGTAGAAATTGCTAGGGTGTGGCAGTCTAGCCACACCCATATGCCTACGTGGGATTGAGATAACTGCCTGGGGCACCGCGCCAAACTGAATAAAGTCTTTAGATTGAGCCCACAGCTCCTGAACAAGTACAAGGTTCAGCCAAAGGCTATATGCCAGAGATGGCAGCTCCTTTGTGGCCACCTCACCCCACCCCAGGTTCAGCTGCCCAATAGTTAACTGATCATCCTTACCCATACTGCGTGGTGTTTATGGCCCTCTCTTTCGCGTACACCCTAGCCGGGCACGTCTTCGCCATCGTGGCATGAGACTTTGCGCCCGGTTTGCCAAACTTCTTACAAGTCGCACAGCACAAAACATCTGATGAGCAGTCTTCCCTGGCATGGCCTTCCCCTCCGCATTTGCCACACGTTGCTTCTTTGGTCCTGCAGTAGTATTATTCTCCAGAGATGGAAACAGTATTCCACGTGCGGCCGAACCTGCGCCTTGTAAAGTTGCAGGCGGTGTGCCGACATGAAATACTGTCCCACTCTGCTGAGCACGCCAAGCTTTTTAGAGGCCAATTTTGCCTTCTCTTCCAAGTGACCACGAAATTGCACTTCACTCGATATGTCGACACCGAGGATTCCAATACTGGCTGATGCAACAAGGGAAGTGCCTTGAAACTGAGGACATACGACAAAGGGGTTCTTTTTAGTGGTTAACGCGCAAACTTGTGTCTTCTGGGGGTAAAACTGGACTAGAATAAGTCGCCCCCAATCCGAGACTCTGTTAAGCAAAGACTCGACTTCAGACACAAGTTTGTCCCGGTACTCGAAGACGTTTTCCCGAGAAATATTGGCACGGCCGGTGTACAGAGCATCACTGCTGTCATCTGCATAGCAATGAATGTTACGGGTTTGCAACATATCATTGATATGCAGAAGAAACCGCGTTGGCGATAGCACGCAGCCTTGTGGAACACCAGCATTAATAGTCTTGTAATTGGAGCTTGCACCGTCAACAACGACCTTGATGCTCCGATCTGCAAGAAAGCTGGTGATCCAATCGTACAATTTCTCGGGAAGCCCAGATAAAGAATTCCAGATAAAGTCTAAATTTACGCAAATAAGGAAATAATTGAATTTGGAATCCGCTTTTGCCATATATATTTTTATGTGTTTCACTGCATCGTCGTCTAACTCGAATTTTTTATTTGTCGTAAGCGTTGTTACGATGGCTTTAACTTCCGGCAACAACATCCGGCCTTAATAATAATCGCTGCGTATCGCTAACTTAATTTACGTATTTGTTCAATTGTCTATTTTGATTTTAATTTTTTGAAAAGATGTATTTAAAAGTATGTTGTTCTAAAATTATGACGGCTCCGGGGTGCAATGGCTTAGCAATGAGTTGCTGTGCTGAGGGCCGCGGGTTCGAACCCCGCACGGAACAAATATTTGTATGGCCTATAAAAATTTGTACCGGGTCTGGTTGTCTGTTTTAGCGAACTTTATGTATGTAAACTATCCCAACCACACACGAAAAATTCTAAGAGTAACGTTTTTTAGTGATAAATAACGAAAAAAAAAAGCGAATGTAATGAGTAAGGTCGATCTTTGTTCATCAAGACTAAACTAATATTTATTAAATTTCTATTGCGCAATATGAGTTTTTGAGTTTATGTCACTCCATGAGCTCTCGAATCGAACAATCAATTGATATTTAAAAAAATTTTTTTTGATGGGATAACGGTGACAAATGAACATACAGTCCACCTGATGGTAAGTGGTAGCCGTAGCACGGCCCATAGACGTCTACATCAATCCTCGACGACGAATCAAAATGCGTTGTCACCCGTGAGAATGAAGATGAAACGAAGAGGCATTTCGAATTTAAATGATTCGTTTCCAGTAAAAAGGGTCTGCGAATCTCTATATTCTACGATACGAAACAAAGCAGCATTAAGTTGCTATTTTACGCTGGTATTCTGTGAGAGCGTGTTCCTTCTCCGGTGGAGCCGATTCCATTCGTTCTGTAACTATAGTACTAATATAGCTGCAGTATGGCTCTATTACATTATTATCATGTTCGTTTTATTATAATGTAGGAATATAATTTTCTACTTTACAAAACGATTTTATCGAAACAGCGTAGTTCTAAAAAAACTAAGCGTTTTGATAAAATATTTCCTTTATACTGTTAAGCCTTATACACACAATGTGATATTTTGGAGGTATCAATAGATAAGCTTTATAATTGTAACTAAACGAGAGTAAAAAATCTATTTCGCGTAGGCACAAGACAATAAAATGTTTAAAGTTATTAAAGGCTAGAATAAAATCTTGACTCTAAAAAAAGATAGAGGCGCTTTGAAATTATGTTTAATAGATTTGTTTAAATATAAATATAAATAGTAAATACGTCCCATTCCACAAAATTCAACAGTTTAAATATTTTACTCACGATTCAACTTTACAAAGGCCTTTTTGGAATCAAGAAAACTGCGCCACCGTTACAAGGTTCTACTGCAGGAGACCGTTTGACAAAAATAATTTAAGCGTCAAGATCGAGGTTGATCAAATTGAAAACTCAATGTTACCACCCTGTGGCGCAAACCTCTCCCCCATCCTTCTCCTGCCATGACGATGAATGATGATCTGACGCCGCAGTGATTAACGACGCCCCCATTCATCATACCGAGCACTGGCGTTACTGACGACTCGGCGTCGACGCCGCGCGATTTCGACGCAACGTATTAATTTGATTGACACCTTTAATAAAACTGTTTTGGTTACGGATGCTGATTATTAGTGTGACAGCGTTGAATGAAAAACGGAATAGAAACTAGTAAAATTGATTTATGAATTTTAGTACATATATTTTTATTAATATCGTTAATTAAATCAAATACGTCCATAAAATTTAGATGCTGATAACTGCATGATAATTTTTAAAATCGGAATATATTAATAACTTTATTTGCTAGTATATCAATTGCTAAAAGATACGCCGTTACATGTAGGAATATAAGCCATGGGCTGCATCGTTGTTCCAGTGGTTTTAGTAGTGCGAATGTTGATCATGAGGTCCTGATTCGAATCTCGGGTCAGGCCAAAAAAAAAACAATTATTGAGTTTTTACGTTAAGAAATTCTCTGTAGCTGTCCGGAGTCAGGAAGATGGTGGTATCTCATCGTAAAGCCGTTGGTCCCGCGCCTGATCTCTCTCTGGTCATGTCGGTTTACCGCATGTACTCTGTGGTTTACCGTCCCATCGTACTATGAGAGTAAGGGAATAGAGAGTGCACCCGTGCTTGCGCGTATACTTGGGTACTATAATCCTGTCCTGCATCGATGGCTAGTCTCCGTTGAGGCTGGCCGCCGTGACCGTTTAATATTATATTTAATAATAAAAAATTTAAATCATAATAAAATATTATTGCTGATACTATGCTAGTCATATGTAGCTGCAGCACTAATGGGTCGGCTCGACCGGGTACAGACGCTCTTACATAATACCGGAGTGAACAGCAAGAATAATGCTGCTCTGTTTCGTATGGTGAGTGTATTCGTATGTGCATAGAACAGGAGATACTTACTGACGGTACTTTTAGGAGGAATTCTATCTTAGACCTCAGGGCTTATAACGTATCTGCATTTTGATTCTAAACAGACGATAGACATAGATGTCTATGGGTCGTAACACCCACTTGCTACTGAATTAGTTAGTTTCAAAATGTCAATTATATGTTCTTTTACAAACATGTTTTTATTTAAGAAAGAATGGCAGACGAGCAAAAATGTGATGACAAAAATGGCCTATAGTTCTCTACATTCACTTTAGAAACAAAGTTTTGTAAAAGAGTGGTCCGTCCCCAGTTGAACTGACACATGCTGCAATCAATGATACAGCGAGAGTGAAACTACTCCGTAAATAAGATGGACTGAGAACCAGATGAAACATGCAAGTAGCTCAGGACCGTACTATGTAGCAGTCTATGACGGAGGCCTATGTTTAGCTGTAGTCTTGTGAGGGGCTGCAATGACGGTGATGATGATAAGTAAAAAAAAACATAAAAATTTATTTTTTAATTTTATCATATACTCCCGTTACAACATATTGTTGCGCGCCACAGTGATGGCACTATCGGCATCTAGTATCAAGTATCAGAAATAGGAGTGTCAAAATCTTTCTGGAACTCTCCCAACAGCACCATCTAGTACCGGATGGAAGAGTTTGGCTTTCTGGAAAGGTTCACACTCGAACTTTCTGCACTTAGTCGGTCGGGACTGCTATTAGCAAGCCGCTGAGAGTCGCGATCAGGGCAGTACTGAATCGGCGATACGAACAAAGCTTTCGGAGTGAAATAAAGTGAAAAAAGTGTTAAGTGTGAATAATTATTAGTGTGATTAGAGTATTAATTGGTTCGCTAACAAAAGTGTAAATTTTGGGTAATTCAATCGGCTGTATTTTATTGTCACAAACTCTAAGCTCGTAACAATATTGATGTCCACTGCTGAACGAAGGTCTCCCCATAGATAGGTGGGATATTTTCCATAGATATTACGCTCGGCAAGCGGGTTGGCAACCGCAGTTTCTTATTTTTAGTCGTTATTAGGAAGACGCTGCAGCCCATCTCCTGATTTGTTTCCCTCTGTAGCCTCTTACGACACCCGCGGGATGATATGGGATACTGGATATCCTTTCACCACCACTACACAGTAACAGCATCTTCACTGCAGGATAATAGATAACCAATCAACAACAACTTCTTCAGTATTGTATATAAACACATTTACTTAACTTAACCTTCTTATAGATAGAACTTAACCTTCTGTATAAAAAGAACCCCTAAATAAATCACTTGAGAGTGATTCTTTAACACCTTCATGTACGATCGCATTACTCTGTATAACCCTCGCAGTGAGCGATGGGTCTCAGGCTAGTGATTAACGGGCGCCCGCCTCATCCATCATCCTCCACCGTGACGGACGGACAGATGCGGAGACTGCTCCCGATTTTATTGCCTTTGAAACTTGGCTAAAGTTGAAATGTGTTGATATGTTCTTCCTGATTATTTCAAAAGTTGAATCTGTCAACCAGTCTAACTAGTGATGACATTTAGAATAAATTTCAGGATTAGGAAAAATATTGAAGTAAATTAAAATTTTTATTTCAAATTTTTAATGATAAATTAAGATATGATTTTATACGTTGTTTATTCATTAGATACAACTATATGAGACATACATTTCATTTCACACGTAGTGTTTACTCGTTGGTAATATACTATTATATAAATAGAATTTAGTATAATATACCACCACTTTAACTACCTTGCTTGAATAGACATCGTAAACAATGATCATGAGGTCGCGGGTTCGAATCCCGGTTCGGGCCAAAATAAGTTACTGGGAATTTCTGTTAATAAATTCTCAAGAGTAGTCCGGAGTCAAGAATGTGGCGGTATTTCATTCAACCCTGTACTTCGGAAAGCGACGTTAAATCGTTGTTCCTGCGCCTGATCTTTCCCCGGTGTGATTACCTTTCCTGAGAGTAAGGGAAAAGAGAGTAGAGGCGATTATTGTATTATAAGAATCAATCACACTATCAATAGCCTCTTCAAATCTACAGCTAGATGAAGGTCCCTCCAAGAATGCGGCAGGTGACATGCGTAATTTGGAAGATTTATTTCAAGCGAAGTTTGCAGTTTGTGAATATATCCTAGACGGCCCCAACCATTACATCAGATTTGATAGACTACAAATTCTCGCGAAAAAACACCGATTCTTACCGAGGATGATACTATTGCTATTGCTATTTGCTAAGGCTATAGAAATTAAAACATCCTAATTTCAATGGAGAAGGAGGCTTGGTACTACCACCTGCTTGGGACCCTATAAGCAATCAAATTAAAACTAAACTCAAGCATACCACTGCAAGACTTCAAGACACAGTCAGTTCATTTTGCATAGATCGGACTATAAACAATAATTAAAAAAGCTGAAGGTACTTCGGGTTTAACAACGACATCGGGACGTCAGTCATCTCAGTCCCCCGTGATCATGGGTGCTAGAAAGCACCCGAAACGTGGGGAATTAAAAATAATTAAAATTAAGCGCGATAAAAAAAAGTAATTTAATTAATGTGTAGTGTTCGCGTAAATATAAGAAATCATTAAATTTATTCATACTTATAAAAAATGCGGTTACTTATTCACCTGAGCGTAGCATTTATGGCAAATACCCTTCCTAAGAGGCAATTTATGTGGGAGACCTATATTGGACATGTAATGGTACGGCCAAAAGTACCGGTAGTCGTATTATTAATGGAGTTTTTATATTTCATTGCAAAAAAATTACTTTCGGTATAAATACGTAAAGCCTTTCATAAGTACATAGGTTCGTAAAAATCGTGAAATATAAACCGCAGATAAACTAAAATAATCATAGAAAAAAACCCTGTATATGCCAAAGTGCAAAAACTAACGATTAAGATATGAACTTTTTCTAATCTATAGGTAAAAAATATTTTATGCCCTTTTAAGATGTTACGACGATTTTCAAGTTATTTGTAATCAGATTAATTGGAAGCAGGGCAAGCCGATCATTAAGATTTTTATCGAACAATTCGTAATCTACGCCGTGTGATCTTTTGATTTATATTCTCTGTATCATATCTAAACAGAATCTAATACCACAAATTTTTCAACACAATTTTATAAGACAAGCTAATGCAGTAATTGAAACATTAACAGTCGCATAATATTATAGAATTATGATACCGGTTTTTATTAATGACTGTACTCGGTCACAAGTTGGGAAGGCTCGAAAAGTTTAAAATAATTAAAACGTGTAATGCAACGTTATTTAAAAATTTTAAAGCAATCGGTAAAAAGCTTTTGAAGCTTTAAATATTTAATACTTATTTTATTAAAGATTTAAAGAAAAATCGAAACATTCAAAGCCAACAATAAAATTACCATCGATACAAAGCTTAAAAAGCAGATTTCCTCACCTATGATTATATTGCAGTTTTAAGAATCGATGTGTAAATAATAAATTGCGAGTTTCAATCATCTACGGGTGGTACCCAGGACTTTTTTCTGCTAAGGAATTTAGGCAGGTACCTACCTACCTCTTACCTATAATGCGACGGAATAGCAGCGCTTGCAGTGGTCAGAAGAGTATAGAGGAGAAAACACAAGCGATGAGCCATTCCAGGACATTCATCAGAGGTGACAACGTAACCGTGGTATTTTTGGAATTTTGGGGGGAACTTGGCCGTAGACGGATTGTCGCTCATGTTTTGTCGCTTGAATAATGGTTTGAAGTGGATTTTCATTCGTAAAAGTGATGTGGTTTTGTGAATTAAGTGTCCGCGCGTGAACTATTAGATAAAATGACAAAGCAAGTACTTCGATGTCGATATAAACCTCAAGTTATTTTGATCGCTTGGGCGCCTTATGAACTTGAGTGGATGTCGTCATCAACTGTCCGCTAGGTTGAGCTGTCGTCAAAATCTCCCAAGAGCTTCGCAAAGTGACGCATCAGCATACTGTGAAGAAAAAGAATATAAAAATGAATGATTCAACCTAAGAAGGCTAAAACCCAGAGCTGTAAAGCCAGTAAATAAATCAAGTGGTTTTCTTTATTTGAAGTAAACATGTGTCATTCATTCATTTCTGTGTTACCTGATCATTCGAGTATTGATTCGTCTTACGAACCGGGTCGTTCGGATCGATCATTCAAATGGATCATTTCAAATTTCAGTGCTCTCTCATCTGCGTGATGCGACCCGGGTCAAACGAATGATTGACACATGTCAAGTTTGTAGTTGGCTGCAGGAGTCTATGAACTACAGTAGACACTTACCATCAGGTATATCGTAAGTTAGTTTGTCACTTCAGTTTCAGAATAAAAAATATTATTGTTTCCATACAAATTCAAAATAAGTGCCATGTTTCTTGAATAATTTATCATGATAATATACATGTTAAAGTTAATACATATGTATGCCGCAAAATTACGCAAAAAAACTCGCGAGTGAAGAATATTATACTTTTAAATTGTTTCATATTTAAAAATATACAATTATTCAAGCATTAATTTACATGTCTTAGTATTTGCTCGTAAACATGTCTATTGAATATTGAAAGAAAGAAAAAAATAAATGGTTTATTCATGACCACAAATCGAGAAAAACTCAAACATTATATTTATAGTAAACATCGGTTGCAACAAAGTGGAGACATCATCAACAACGTTGAGATATCATTCCTTAGAAAAAAATTCACATGCACAATGTTGATTTTCAGTCATTTATTATCACTGAAAATAAGCCTGTAGATTTTTATTTATAAACTGAAGTAACCTACAGTAAACTGTAAGTAAACTAATGAATATTTTGGTCCCGGAGAGCGGCCGATACCAGCCGTACCGTACGGGAAGAAGCATTGTCGTGCATGAGTAGCAATTCCTGGCTCATTTGGATTCTGGGCGGGACAATAACAGGCTCTACTACCTCCTCGTGATATTTTTCTGCAGTCATGCTGCCTTGGATCCAAACGAGCTGGGTTCGTCCGCCAAGACGAATTACAACCCACGCCACGATTGTCCCGTCCTGGTATGAGTGGGCCTCCTGAGAGTGCCATAAATGGTTAACTCTCCCTGGAGTTCTCCAAACGTGTGTGAAGTAACTTACAGTACAAGCGATGGTAAGTGGCCACAGTACATCAAATGGTAATCCATGGACACCTGAGGGCAACTTCAAATAAGGAAGGCTACTGATGCGTTGTCACTTTTAAGGCCTAAGATGGAATGCCTCATGGCCTGTATCATCATACTGGCTCTCTATACTTCAGTCTGAAACAAAGTTGTGCAGGCACTGCTATTTCTCGACAAAATAGGTTAAAACATCAATCATTTATTTCTGCACAATAAACGTGACAAATGAACTAACAGTTTATCTAAAGGTGAGTGCTATGGCCTTTAGACACTATCTATCGTCAACGTACAGATGCATCGTCACACCTGAAATAAATATACAAAAAATGCAATTACAATGAAGGATAACAAAAAATACAATGCCTTGTTCTCAGTATTAAAGGGCAAAGCATAGCAATATTATGATGCTTTTTTTCGCTGGTATTCTGTGAGAGAGTGCTTCTGCCAATAATACAACTACGACGTGGCTCTACTATATTGAAACTACTAAATCTATACTTAATATATCATATCCTAAAAAAATTTAAATTTTGTGACAACCCAAAAATTGGCGAAGTGTAGGGTGGCTCCCGACTAGATGGAGTGACGAGCTGGGTTTTTTTTAAATAGAATATGGGTAACAATCGAGCATACAGTCCACCCGACGGTAAGCGAATGCTGTAGTCTAACATCCCCTGAGAACTTAGATCTGGCTCAGGACCGTGCCTTGTGGCATTCCTTGGCATAGGTTTAGCAGCGGACTTGTGAAGGGCTGTAATGATGATGATGATGATGATCATGACAACAAAAAGGAATGCTGTTGATGTTTCATAATATTTTAATACGATATCACCATCTATTAAGTGCCACTAGATTTTATTGCCTTTTTCCGTAGTTGACTTTATGTATACCTTACGAAATTTATTTGTTAATAGAATTTGATGTCACCATTAGACATACTTAGGCCATAAAAAACGCCAAAGGACGCATTTATTAAACAATTAGGCTACTTTCACGACGCTTTGCTTCCCTTAATCAATCGAGAAAAGTTCCCACATTCCACATTAAGCCTCAATGATAAAGATTTATTGCCAATTTATTAAAAAAACGTATCGATTATAACTAGTTTTACGGATTTTATCGCGTTTAATTTTTTTGATTTTTAATTCCCGACGTTTCGGATGCTTTCCAGCACCCATGGCCACGGGGGAGGTGACTGACGTCCCGATGTCGATATTAACCTGGAGTACCTTCAGCTTTATAATTATTGTTTATGATCCGATCTACACAGAAGGAACTTACTGTGTTTTGAAGTCTTGCAATGGTATGCTTAGGTTTAGTTTTAATTTTATTAATTACGGGGTCCCAAGCTGGTGGTGGTACCCAGCCTCCTTCTCTATTGAAATTAGGTTGTTTTTTTTTAAATTTCAATAGCCTCCCGTATCATCCTTGTTAGGAATCGATGTAATATCGCGGGGATTAGTGGTCAAATCTGATGTAATGTTTGGTGCCGCCTAGTACCGGGTGGCCCATAAGTCCCTTGAAATGTAAAAAAATAATTTAAAAAAAACTGATGACATTATGAAAAAGGTTTTTATTTTGTCACAATCCTTATAAAATGGGAATTATTTTTTGAAAATTACATCATATAAATGTATATAAATGTAATCCGTTACGATCGCGGCACTCCTGTAAGCGACGTTTAAAATTATCCATCACTGCGCGGCAAGTAAGCT
>DWHP01000026.1:0-29542 GCA_018247895.1 Parnassius honrathi
CTTTCATTTTGACACTCCCTCAGTCGTCCGTGAGCTTCACCGACAAAGGAATAAGCCACGCCCTCAAAACTACGATTAATTTTCAAGGTATCCTCTTAAGGGCCTCGTGATTATAGAAAGCATCATTTTTACATAGTATACGTTGTTGAAAAAAGGAAGATAGGTCCGACACTTGTAACACCCAGAGGTCGCTACATGCAATTCCCTTGTTGTTGCAGTTGTTCATGGGCGGCGGTAGTCAGTGAGCCGCATGCTCGTTTGCCCCTCTTATATTTAAAAAAAAGATGGTATAATGCAGCCCTGGCATTCTTATGCAGTCAAGCAGTTTAGACTAGATGATTTAAACAGCTTTCGCTGCAAAAATCTGAAAGGTGTTGACCTTCGAAATTTAAATTACTTGCATCGAAGAAATAAAGATGTTTTATTATTTTGTTTCAGTTACTAGTGCGACTGTTGGCGACGCGGAACAATGTTCCCTTAAATAACCATTAGTTTCTGGAATAAAAACTTCTAATTACCGATTTTTCCTCCGAAAGAAATATAAGATTTGAATTAACTTAGAGTTATGCGTTATGTAGTAATGGGCTACGTAATACGAATAAAGAATTAAATGTTGATTATTTGTTTTAATTTACAACATTTGTTACATTCGATAAGGTTAGAAAGAGAGCCTCATGTTAGAAAGAGATGGTACTAGCCTCATATATAGTTTTGGGAGTCATGTATAAATGAGTTGTCCAACTCATAAATGTAGTTAACATCGATTTTTAAATGATTAAAGAAAGAAATATTTATTTCATGAAAAGTATGTAAAATTATGTAATAAACGTTTCAGGATGATTTTGCAAAAGAATAAGACGAGAAATTTGTAAAAAGCATTTAAAAATCCGTTAATATAATGTCGAAATTATGGTAAATACATGTAAGGAATCCAATTCCCATTTTTATTCTTATAAGTTTTGCTTTGTGAATTAAATTGTTATATTGTTTAAGATATTCATGTTTATTGCCTAAAAATTGTTTTAATAAAGTGTTTAGTCGACATTTAAAGTTTATGATTCTAAGAAATAGCTTGCAATAATTTGATATTTTGTTTATTATTTTGTGAGATGCTAATGTTTTAATTATTATGTTTTTATTGTATTTTGTGTGAAACTTATGATTCGAACGTATAATGATATTATTATCAGCAATAAAGATATTGGGTAAAAAATAGAAATGTGATAGTGAAATTTAGCATCTAACTTAGATCGAAATGGTACATGGCTCACGGTACTTCTTACGGTTTAGTTTCCGTCGTAGGTTAGTAATTCGCCAGATTTGCAATTCGTTGGAGACAATTTCGGCCAGCGACAGTTTTAGGACTTATAATTAAGAAAGAAAAAGGGAAAGTAGAGAAACTACAGTATAACATTTCCAAGGGAATTTTATTGAGGTGATTGCTGTTTTATTTCAAGATCCAAAAGTCTTAAGAATAAATCTAGTCCAGTTCAGTCCCCAGACGACACAAGTTTGCGCGTTTACCGTTAAAAAGAATCCCTTCGTCGTATCTCCTTAGTATCAAGGCACTCTCCTTGTTGCCTCAGCCAGTATCGGAATCCTCGGCTTCAAAATATCGAGTGGTGTGCAGTTTCCTAGTCACTTGAAAGAGAAGGCCAAACTGGCCTCTTAAAAGCTTGGCGTGCTCAGAAGAGCGGGACAGTACTTCATTCCGGCACACCGCTTGCAACTTAACAAGGCGCAGGTTCGGCCGCACATGGAATACTGTTCCCAGCTCTGGGCTGGGGCTCCTCAGTGCCAGCTCCTTCCATTTGATCGCATCCAGAGCAGTTCTGTTCGAATCGTCAGCGGCCGGGCTCTTTCTGATCGGCTTGACTCACTGCCACCGCGAAGAGATGTTGCATTTCTTTACGTATTTTATCGCATTTACCACGGGGAGTGCTCTGAGAAATTGTTCGGACTAATTCCAGCCGCACGATTTCACCATCTCACATCGCGACAAAACTCGCAATACCACCCGTACCATCGACTACCTTCGGAGATTTTTCCGGACCGACACAAATTAGGGACTTTCAAGTAAAGAGTCTACTCCTGTTTAAAAGGCCGGCAATGCATCTGCAATTCCTCTAGTGTTGCAGTTGTTCATGGGCGGCGGTAATCACTTACAATCACGTGAGTCGTATTCTATTTCGCCCCCTCTCCTACAAAACAAAAGATCCTTCAGTGTTTGCCCTAATAGTAGGGTAAAGAAGATACAGTCCACATAAGCGTATACGATAGGCGTCAAGACCAGGACCATCCATAGGGGCCCGTCATTTCTTTAAAGAAAACGGGCTTGTGATCAAATTCAATCGTCTTCCTCTGGGGTCACGCCCACCTCGTTGCTCCGTACCCAGCAACAACACCACGTGGTGTGGGATCGGGGGCGTAATAGGTAGATCAGACCGCTTTCAACTACTTATAGAAATTTTGGTCTGTACCAAGCCAATACTAGTTTATTATATACCCTGTACTAAGCTAATGCTGAACATAAAAAAAGATTCCATGTAACGCCTATAGCACACGTATGCCGGTAGTCGTTGGGGCAATACGCTCGAAGTTGTTGTCAAGTATGTTTAGCTGGGACAAGTAGTCTGACTAGGTAAGTCCAATTTCGACCGAGAGGTCAATCGACGGATTCAACTCGGTTGGGCAGCGTTCGGGTGATAACGACACATCTTCTCGTCAGGTATACTTCAAAACCTCAAAACTGGATTGTACAACCAGTGCGTGTTGCCAGTGACAACTTATGGAACGGAGACGTGGTCCTTCACTGCTGGCTGTATGAGGAAGCTCAAGATCGCTCAGCGAGCTATGGAGAGGGCTATACTAGGGGTTTCGATTTTTTATCTATTCAGTATATCACTCTGGATATCACTGTACAATGAAGACAAACGTCGGCGAGTGCTACGAAAACGAGGGAATGCTTTGCAGAGGCATATTTTAAGGAAATCATATCTTATGGTGGGGTATTCTGTTATATTTTGGGCAGGAATTAATTCGTTGGATCGTATGGAGTTAGTCTTTATTGGAAACGGCACACTGACCATACACTCATACATAACAGAAGTTCTAATTCAACATGCACAACCCGCATTAGCCGTTCCTGGCGAAAAGTTAATATTTATAGACGACAATACTCGCGTCCACTGGTCTGGCGATGCGGAAGCGATTGGTTAGATCCCATAGAGCAAGTCTGGGATATTCTGCAGCGACGAGTGAGTTCAGCGTAGCTAACTCCGCAAGCCAGCGGAGAGCTAAATAATGTGTTTACCGTGGTTATAAGAGATGTATTCGCTAGCATGCCTAGACGAATGCACGCTGCGATTTCAGAAAGAGAGGGTCACAGTCCATATTAAATCTTTATCTGCCTTTATTTTATTAAATATATAAAAAACAAAAAAACGTCTTCAATTTTTTCTTAGCGCGCTGGCACACTACTAGCACTTAGAACTTAGACATTATTTCGAGTGAGATAAAAACGAGAAGTATGTATTAAATATTTAGATTATCGGTAATAAATTATTACGTACGGGATAATGTTATTGCTGTATATCCATAAGCGCATTAAATTTGTTTGAAGAGGGCTGTTATAAATCAGAAACAAACTTTAATCAATATTTTAGCAGTGCTGTCATCGAGTATTGAACTAACCATGAAATTAATCAGGCGAACCGAGTTTATAGTTTAATAAAAAAACATCGTGTGCGGGTTGTCCGTAGTTGATCAACGGTTGCCTTGTTGTAGGTGTCAACTATTTAATATTAACGAGTACAATAACAACGAAAATTTATATTATGTTACAAGCACGGAGAAAGCGGAAATTGACATATATGTATGGACAATATGTATGAAATTACTATGAGAACAAAATAATGCGCAGAATCTATTTTAAAACTGACTGACGTATGCTTCTCTTTTATGACCATGCGTCTGCTCACTCAAAACACTTAAAACCTAAGTAATGTATCGATGCGAACTACTACTCCGCTACGGCAATAATTCGCTTAAAAATATAATATATATTTAGAAATACAATGATACAAAAATTTTAACCGATCAAAATTTTTAAAAAAGGCTGTTTTTATGTAACAGTATACTCTAAATTAGGTTTAGAAAGTATTTCACAAATTCTCACGTCATAATGCAGTTGCGATATGCGAATGTAGGCAGGGCAAAGAGGCGCAAATTAGATTCCGAAGGGGCCATTCGTTCCTGACAACTGTATTATATTTTAAATTGACCATGGAAAAGAATTTTAGCAGAGGTCACGCCCAAAATAGTATATGTGAAAAGCGAGAGTTGCGCGTATATACTAATTCAAAACATGTTATAAAAACATTCCGACTGATTCCGGTATTTAATATAGAGTTAAAGCTTCGACTGAAAATGCTATAGACATCATTTTTACAATTCGAGGCGTTCTAGACCTCAAAATCAATAGGATATATATAGTTGTGTGAAATTTTTCCATCACACAACTATTTTATACGTGGTAGAGCCATACTGCAGTTATATTAGTGGTATAGTTGTAGTTAATGGGTCGGCTCGATCGGGGAAGGATCACAGAATACCAGCGTAAAATAGTAGTTTAATGCTGCTGTGCTTCGTATGATGAGTGTAGAGAACCGGGTACCCTTTTCACTGGAAACGAGGCATTCCATCTTAGTCTTCATGGGTGACAACGCATCTGAATTTTGATTCGTAATCGAGGACAGATGTAGATATCTATGGGCCACAGCAACCATTTACCATCAGGTGGACTGTGTGCTCGTTTGTCACTCTATCCTATATATAAAAAAACAAATTAGTTTTTACACAAACTCCATTTAATAAAATAATGATAGTGCGGTCTGATAAAAACATATTTTTGAGAAATTTAAAACAATGTATAGTTACAATGCATAAGGAAAACAAGTTATTTAATTTTTAGATGTTTAATAGAGATAATGACATAGAAACTAATACAAAAGTAAAGGAAAACCAAAGTAAACCTAACCAAATAACATATTTCCAAAATATTGAAAAGCTGCAAATAGAGTATTCTGATAAATTTACTTATACTGTCCGGACCACCCTCCACTAGATTAGCCAGACGAACTAAGAGGGTCACACGAATCACCGCCCATTCACTCGTCCCAATTGAACCTTGAATCCTATTAATTTTTGCTGCTGATTTAAGCGCATGATTTTACGACTTTGAAATTTATGAAATTTGACAAACTAGTCCTAGATAGTAAAAATTTTACCGAGCACAAGAACCATTTTAGAAGATTTTTTTTTGCTTGGAAAGTACAACATTATTTAACGTTAAAATCGTTATACACGCTAGCTGTCCCAGGAGACGTTTTTCTGCATTTTTCCGTTATAACTCTTATTATATATTACAGCGGCATTTATAGAGGCTAAATGCCACTAAACCAACGTAATTTAATGTGAATATGAGTTTGGTCCGTAAATATAGAATTCATTAATAACTTGACTACAGCGCCACCTATGCATAGGTATGAACCATCGCATCGTCACAACAAAACAAATATTCTGTTTATGACCTCTATCGGCCAAAAAGTCGTTCGTTCAAAAGGTACACGATCACTAACAGACCAACCAACGAATATACATATAAAAAGTATATATACAACAAGTGCTTACTTCTGTATAGGATTACTGCTTATTGACTGATCTGTCTAGCTGAGTAGTACTTAATGATTGATTGTCTAAGATTAGATATATATATCAGAGAAGCAAAAGTAAAACTTTTACGTATTCGCGATACTTTTATTACTTTTTACCGTTGACTTGGATACCTCGTTGGTCTCGTGATAATAACAGTGCGACTGCTGATCCCGGGTTCGAATCCTAAGTAGGGCCAAAAAAATTAGTTATTGAATTTTCCAATAAGAAATTCTCAGTTGCTGCCCGAAGTGCCCGGAGTCAGAAAGTTGGCGGTATCTCATCTCCGTGCCTCGGAAAGCACGTAAAACCGCGTTTCCCGCTCCTGATCTCTCTTCGGTTGTGTCGATTTACCGCCCCATCAGACTATATGAGCGAGAGAATAGAGACCGTTGAGGCTGGCCGCCTTGACCGAAATTCGATCTGGCGGACATTATACTGTTACTTTTTTCCGTTACCATTACAGCCTATTAAAGTTCACTGTTAAACACAGGCCTCCCCCATAGATTACCTCATAGGGGGATGGTTGCCACGCTTGGCAAGCGGGTTGGCAACGGCAGTTTATTTATTAGTTTCAATCGTAATTAGGAAGACGCTAATGCCTATGTCTGAATTTGGTTCTCTTTGTCTCCTCTCACGACACCCGCAGCATGATATCGGGCAGTGGATGTTCTTACACCGCACCGTCCCCACACGGTGTTACTTTATTAGAGATTTCCAATATAACATTAAATACAGCTATCTTAGACAAACTGATGTATTGATCAGAATATAAAATCCGAAACAATTTGCGTGAATAATGAGGCAGTTTTAATTGTCATAATATGTGTATTAAATTCCAACTCAGTACTAAACATGGCATCGCTTTGAAGTGCCTGTAATAAACTTGGAATGCGCCCTCCGACAAGTTTACAGGTGGATGCTTGCTCTATTAAATATTCAGTTAATTGATAAATACTTGACCAGTGGCGTGTGTAATCAAATGTTCATACACATTTCACTTGCTAACTTAATATTATATCTTATGATCGCGTAAAAAGGTTCCGTTTGTATCGCTACCATCAATTAGGATATTCAGTGTCATGAAGTTCGCGGTGGCAGGTGACCAATATGAGGTTTAATATAAATTGCTAAAATTTAAACATTCATTGTACACGCTTGCATCACCTCACTGTCATATTTTTCTTTTTCAGTACTAGTGATATAATGCTAGTGATAATGTGATTTTAATGCTGCTGTGTTTCGTATGGTGCGTGTAGAGATCCGGAGAGCCTTTTTACTGGAAACGAGGCATTTGATCTTAGTCCTCTGGGGTAAAAACGCATCTGCGTTTTGATCCTTAATCGAGGATAAATGTAGATGACTATGGACCACAGCATCCACTTACCATCACGTACTACACTGTGAGCTCGTTTGTCACCCTTATTCTTTAAAAAAATATTTAGACAAGAATAGCATTTCAAATCACTGTTTAGAAAAAACCGCTAAGGATTTAAAGTATACATGAAAAGAAATTAAGAATACTTTACTATGTTACACATTCTTCGTTTTCATCATCAACCAGTAAAAGTCAACTGTCTGGACCGTAGAACACTATAACACACAATAGAATGGCTGTCAACCTTATTTTGTACGAGGATCAGTGTCGCCGGGAGCACACATACAAGCAATTACGTCATATTATAACCACCCGATTCGCTCTCTTGACGGACTTTTGACTTTTGATTAATGTGTTTGACACATCAATATTTCTTTATTTTTATTTCTAATATTCACAAAATATAAATAGTTTCGACTTACTGGTTGTAGGATATGTATCCTTTATTTAAATTCCATTTCCCGCTGTTCTTCCGACATGTAATTATTGCACAATTTGGCACTTTTTAAATAATTTGCATGCAGCGACGCTTGACACGAAAATTGGAAACGATTGATTGAGTTGACATTTATAGGTGTGAATTGACATGTTAGTGGCTACACAGGCTCCGCCGACTCCCCCGTTCTATTATGTATCTATTATAGTATTCTATGGTCTAGACTCTTACGTATTGAGGATTTGCCATAATCGTCATGCTTCGCAAGTGGATTGATGATTGAAGTACCAGAAAGTTGACTTTTATGACTTTTAAGCCTTTATTTAAATAAAACTAGTTTTTACGGAATCCGCGTATATTAACTTTTTTATATTCCCGATGTTTCGAACACTTTATACAGCACCCATGACCACGGGGGGCTGAGGTGTTCGAGGTTTCGATGTCATAGTTAACCGCGGTTACGCACAGATTAAAATTATTAATTTTTGTTCCGATCTACGCAGTATGAACTTATAGTATCTTGAACTCTTACGGTTGTATCCTTGAGTTAAGGCTTAATTATTTTATGAAATAAGGGTGACAAACGAGCTCACAGTCCACCTGATGGTAAGTGATTTCTGTGGCCCATAGGCATCTACATCTATCCTCGATTACGAATCAAAATGCAAATGCGTCGTCGCCTGTGAGGACTAAGATGGAATGCCTCGTTTCCAGTAAAAAGGGTCTCCGGTTCTCTTCACTCACCATACGAAACACAGCAGCATTAAGCTGCTATTTTACGCCGGTATTCTGTGAGAGCGTGGTCCCTACCCGATCGAGCCCTCCCATTCGGGCTACAACTTAACTGCAGCATGGCTCTTCCACGTAATTTTTTTTATCCGTTAAGTTCCTTTTAGAAATGCAGGAGTGAACAAACAAAAAGCAGTACAAGTATATTAAGGTACTTCAATGATTGCGAACGTCAAATCTTTGAATGGAAAATAATTATTTTGATACCATTGCATCGGCAAATCTGTGAACCCCGCGTTAACAGCAGGTGACCTGTGTGCTTATAGAAAATTATAAGAAGAGCGTGAGCGTGAGAAATATTTGACTGTTTCGTTGGTTGAAAAAGTAGATTGTCTAAAATAAGGTAATTTTTAATTACAGCCGTGGTGGCTCAGAGGCTAAGCGCACGCTGTTAATATGACGGTACGTAAACAACCCTGGTTCGAACCCCGTCGGACCAATTGAATTGCTAATTACAATTTTAAGTACTGATTTACATGTCTTAGAAATAAGAGAAAAATATTTCGAAGTCATGTGAAATTCACCAACACTCAACACTCATTGGGGCAGCGCGGCGAACACTTCCTTGCCCTAAAACATTGTCAGAAATGAGAGAAGGTTTGTGCTCAGCAGTGGCAGTAAGACGTACGAGTATAAAGACGTTAATTTTACTTTCATGCTATGAAATGGTTATCGACAGGCTCTCCCAAGGCGCGCCAATTAGCCATTGCAGTAATCTTTATTATTACATGTTCTTTTTGTAGTTAATTACTTTGAGACAGATTATTCATCAAATTACAAGTGCCTATGTAAAACGACACTAGTTCAGCTAATTGTTGTAGCAATGATTCAGCTCAAACGTTTCAAATATTTTATATTAATTGCCGAATCAACCTGCGGCGATATACCAAAGAAAACCAAAAAATGTACCGATGTAAATTTGTACGCGGTAGAGCCATGCTACAGTTATATTATAGTTGTAGCACAAATGGATCAGCTTGACCAGGGTAGGACCACACTCTCACAGAATACAAGCGTAAATAGCAGCTCAATGCTGCTGTGGTTCGTATGGTGATTGTAAAGAACCGGAGATCCTTTTTACTGGAAACTAGGCATTACATCCCAGCCCTCAGGGGTGGGAACGCATCCTCATTTTGATTCCTAATCGAGGATAAATGTAGATGTCTAGGGCCACAGCATCCACTTACCATCATGTGGGCTGTGTGCGCGTTTGTCACGCTTATTATAAAGTTCGTGATCTTACTAAGTTATTAAAATGTTTTGATAAAGCTTAAAAAATAAAGCTTCAGGTGTCTTTAATCGGAAGCTTTATTTTTATCTAAGATGTCTTAGTTGATTAACTTTGAGCCAATATTTTATTCTGAGTAAAGCTTATCAGATAATTCTAACTTACTGAGGTCGTGACAACCCCAGTCTATATCGTCTGCGGAGTAGCACACACACGCAGTAAACAGTGGCCCATTATCGTAGACACTTGACTTATGGGCTTTGAATGGGTCTCCGATCAGAGAACTTGAAAGCGTGTGAGAGTAAAAACGCGTTTACTCATTCGTTACTATTAGTTGCGGAGAACAATAGACAGACTATATTTTTTATCCAATATAACACTTTAAATCTCAGTACGCAAATAAATTATACCCATCACAAATATTTGCCAACTCACCGGACAATTGGAAGTGCGTGTGCTAAAAGTTTACCGACGTTTGCGAAGCGGCAGGTGGTACAGCAAACATTTGTCCGCGCTTCGTAAAAAAAAAATACGTCGTTTCGCTTACTTTGACGACTGCCTCCTGCACGGGGCCGTGGACTAAGTGGATGTTGGATTTGGACTTAATGAGAAAATAATGAGCAAACAATGATGGTGGCCAAACAGGCTGAAAAATAAAGGTTTGGAATTCATTGGTAAGAAAGAGGTTTAAGTTTAAAAGAGATCCTCAGATAATGTTAAAAATATGAAACTCTCTCTGGAAGTACGTTTTTGCGCTTCTAAATGTAAATTAAAGCGAAATTTGCAAAGTTGTAGACGACTGCGATTATATTCTTGAAACTACTTATTTCTTTAATATTAAGTGTCCTTTCAATAGGCCACTTGATTAATGCATAAATTTAAATTTATTTAGAAATATAGTCACGAATAACTTTTAGGTACATATTAAAGGAATTGAATTGCAACTTCCGTGAAAAAAGATCAAACTTTTTTTCTTTTGATCAACTCTTTGTTTTATTTATTTACTTTACATTTATGAGCGTATCTGTATATGAGATGGATCCACCAATTCATAAAACTTCGTGATACGATGGATCAGAGACATACAGATAACGTTTTGATTTTCACCAATAGAAGTAAACTGATATGAAAAAAACGGTTCAACAGGTTCTTTTCCGAATTATTTATTATACCAATAATTATGTTACTAACGCGAAAGTTTATGTCCTGCTATGATTTATTTTCACATTAATTAAGAGCTTTTCCGAACATAATGGCTGCCACGCGCCTTTCTGCACGCCCCCTTTGTTGCTGTCAAACAATGCATTACAAATTTATTCAACCTTTATAAACAACCAGCTAATGAATTATGAAACTTATGCTATTATGTTAAGACAGATTTATTTAAGCATAAAACTTCAGTCATTGCTTTGAACTTGGTTTTTGGCGGACGTCACGCTGTGCAGCTCGAAACGCGCCAAATCACCTGTCACAATATAACAAGGTCACGTGACACACCGCCATTAAGGTGTCGTTTTCATGGATTCAAAAATAATCTCCAAAATTATAAAATGTGTTTCCTAAGGCTTAGATATTTATTATAATAAGACTATCATGTTTATTTAGGTTTAGTTTTAAGGGGGACGATTTTTTCAATTCAATTGTCAACTGCACAAAAAGACGAACAGCTATAACATCGCCGTAATAATAAAGTACGCGATGAACCCTATTCCTGACGAACAAGGTTCCATTTTCTACACAAATAATTACAGGCTGGTAAAGGAAAGCAGCATTATCAGCGCCAGGATATAGACTCTGCCGATCTACCCGCCAAGCTCAGCGTGGCATTATGAGCAAACCTTTCAAATAAGGTGGGAGAATAAGGAAAATTGATAAATAAAAATGAGAAGAATGATAGCTATTTAGATATGAAAGAGTCATGCTACAGGTATATTATAGTTACAGCACAAATAGGCCGGGGCTCGACCGGGGAAGGACCACGCTCTTACAGAATACCAGCGTGAAATTAATAACTGGATACCCCTTTTTAATGAAAACGGGGCATTCCATCTTAATCTTCAGAGGTAATAATGCATTTTGATTCTTAATATAGGATGGATGTAGATGTCAATGGGTCCCAGTATCCACTTACCTTCAGATGGACAGTGTGCTCGTTTGTCACCCTTATTCTATAATGATTTCTTAAATTTACGCGAAAACTACACATTAAATAAAACAATATTTACGGATTCTATCGCGTTTAATTTACTTGTTTTAACTTATTTTTAATTCCCGATGTTCGGGGGGGGGGGGGGGGCACGTCCCCCAAAATAAAATTTTTTTTTCAAAATAGCCAAATACATGTTACTTTACATGAGCCAACTAGCATTAATTTTACGTTGTGCAGATTGTAATGATGTTACATACATAGTTCTAAGCCCATTGAATTATTTCATTGTATATTTCTTGTATATTGCAACGCCCGACAGGGTCTATATTGGTCACTGTAACTGCTAATATACTGTACATTATGGATGCAATAAGCGATTAGAATTTAAAAAAACAAACGTCGGTAATTAAAAATAAGTTAAAATAAGTAAATTAAACGCGATAGAATCCGTAAATATAATTTTATTCAACTCTAATTCTATAAAAAAAATATGTACATATTTTTCTTTTTATGTGTGAAGCTGTTATTGATACAGAGAGAGGTTACTTACGTCATAGCAAAGAGCCACCCTGCTGCTATATGATGATTGTAGAAAGGTTCCGTCAGCTCGATCGAGGAAGGATTTTGGTGTTATCGCTGCAGTGGTTGATATGTAACGAGAAGTACACTTTATAAATATTTTTCACCCTTTTTACCAGGCATTCTACTTTGGTTCTGAAAGATGACAACGCAGTGTATTTTAGGATAGGTGTTGGTACCTATGGGCGACGGCATCTACTCACCATCAGGTGTACTGTGCGCTTGCTTGTCACCGTTATGTCATCCATAAATTAGTAGAAAAGTAAAGTTAGTTTACACTCTCCTCGATCGTTTCTGATTTTCTCCGGAGCCAGATAAGAGGACAGTAATTTGATATGCAGGCTGGTAAAATTTTTTACACGTTTATTTTCGGTCACGACGCTTTCCGCTCCCGTTCGCATCCGGTATGGAATCAAGGATTTTCTCTATATTATAGCACAAATTTTTATAAATCTTTGTATGTATAATTCTTCTATCCATGTGTATGTGACTGAACTCCTTCTAAACTGCTGAATTGATAAGTTGATTCGAGAATGGCTTAGATTCACAATTGGACCCAGTAGGTGGCGCTGATGTCGAGATCCCGAAATCACACATGCGAAGCCGGGCCGAATCGCTAATAGATCTCTAAAATATAACACTATAAAATATTATTATTATTATCAGCTCAATAGTCATCAAAGGTAATCTAATCTATGTTATTACTAGATACAATGAAAACTTGCTTTTTTAAAATATAGTACCTATACAAATTTCCTTTAGAATTCGAAGCTGAATTTGTCTTTTAAGAATTTATCAATTAATGTTCTTCTTAAGATAATTTGCCCATATATATCACGCAATGGTGAGTTTGCAGATTAGCTGGCAGAAATGCCAAATCCCTTGCTTGTACTTAATTGTACACCTTTGGGTATGGCAGCAACGGATTAATTTCCAATTACAGTTTAGGTACTGTACTAAAATAGTTAAAACAGTTTTTTTTTCTAAAGCATCCCACTTAAAATAATATTTAATATTCGAATGTGCCAATTTTATTATTCGACTGGCACCGTATAATGATTCAAAATCGTATTTAAGAATAATAAAAATGATACACAAAACAGAAAAGTCTAAAATAGAATTCATCGTATAATCAATCTCTTTGTCACGGTATAATTAACTTGCGGGAAAAAAACAGCTCGCATTGAGGGAACTAGCGTCACCGCTATACGGGTATCAGGTTCCTCCGAGCACCGGCTATGCCCGCGTCCCGTGAACAGTCCGTTATTGTTTTTGCTTCACGCTCTGCGACTAACCACATACACAGTCTCGCTTTGATTTGGTTCATGAGTTTTAAGCTTTCTGTCACCTGTAAGCTGTAAACCTTTATAGAATACTTAAAACGATTATCATTGTTGTACTTAGGCTTTGATTTGTGAGCCCGCTATGTAAAACAGCATTATTACTTTATTGAATTTATTCACAATACCAGCGTAAACGGCTGTGTTTCATATGGTGAGTGTAGATAACAGACCTTTTTTACTGGAAAGGAGGCATTCCTCACGGGTGACAACGCATTTGCATTTTGATTCGTAATCGAGGGTAGATGTAGATATCTATGGGTCAACCATTTACCACCAGATGGACTGTGTGCTCGTTTCTCACCCTTATCCTATTAAAAAAAGTGTCTCATCGCAGTATCTATACATATTAATAAAATTGAAGTGTCTGTCCATGATATCGAATAACTGTCTTAGCCTTAGCTGAGGTGATTATTTGCACGTCATTAAGACGAGAATAACTATGTTTTCCAACTACGTACTACTTAACGTAGTACGTATAACTTTTTGTCTGTCTGTCTGTCCGGCCTATTCAACGAAATGGCTGGATCGATTGTAATGAAATTTCATGAACAGATAATAAAAATAAAAAATAAAATAAAATTCAGTAATGCCAGAAGTAATCTAGGCTATTTTTATCCGATAAACTTGGACCTACAAAAAAACGAAAAGTTGATAAAAAACTGTCTTTGATTATGTTAAACATAAATAATGTCATATTTAATAGATCATACACACAAAACCTAAATTAAAAATCATCTGTAAATGGTGCTTATGGCCAATACCCACGATAATTATACCCTTTTTTGCGTTCTTTTATATGTTTGACGATAACAGTGAGAAATAAAGGTAAAGGATCTTAAATAATTATTAAAATTCAACAGATTCTTATTGGCTGAAATCTAGATCTAGCTTTAGAAAAATAAAGGGACTTCCGTTTTAACACCAACTAAGTTTAAAATACTTATGGTAGTAGTTCACGACAGTGGTCAAATGGTGACTTGGCGAATTTAAATTCCATCTTCAAAGTCATGACTTTAGTATCACAGACCGTACCCTTCACTATAAGTTTATTGTCGCTTTATTAATATTTGTTAATGGCAACATATGAACGTGATATTGTTATAAAACGGTTCGTCTGACTTTGTACTGAGCGTATATAGCGTGTGACTTGTGTAGTTGTGGTCTGCTTACCCTGTGCCGCCATGATTGCGGTCGAAGCGAACCCGCCTGAAACTTGAAACAGCCTTTAGGTAGATATAAATATATTTAGAGAGTAAATACAGGTAAGGGAGAATTGTTGATATTATAATGATGTTATTATTGATTGTTACATTTTTATTGACATAACATAAAAATATATACAATATAAAAAAAACAATAAAAAAATTTAAATAAAAAATTATCGTACAACCCTACTCCACGTAGTATCGTGCAAAGAATGCTGGCTGGTTTATTAAATTATAGATTACAATACTTTAATAGGTGGTAGAGACATGCTGCAGATAATATCGTTGTAGAATAGAATAGAACAGAACATTTTTTATTCAATATGCATAGATTACATGTAATTCTTATTAAAAGTCATTTTTTTCTTTACTATAGGTTCGGGAAAACCTGTGTTCTGGAAAGAACCAGCAAGAAACCCAGCGGGACTTTTTTTTAAAATAAATTTTACATTCGAATGGTTACAAGATATATTAACAAAATTTATTTTAGAAACAGCTTGGAAGCGACCACTATTAATTATCAACCATGTATTCGTTTATATTATAATAACCCTTTTTATACAGTTTTTGTTTAATTAAATATTTAAACTTGGTAATAGAGAGGCCTTGTATATTTTCTGGATCTTTGTTGTGATAGCGTATACGTCACCCCAATAATGAATTACTGACTCTGTGGAGTCGAGAAACTGGTATCACTAGTAGTAGTGTTTGTACCTAGGGTTTACAGAGTGTATATCACTTTTTTACTAAACTGCTTTTATTTTTGTGAACGTATATTAAATTTTCATGAATATATTGAGATGCCAAAGTTTATATATTTATTTCTTCAAAATTTTCTTTTAGAGATTCTCTTGGTTTTAGGTTGTAAATAGCTCTAATGGCCCTTTTCTGCAAATCAAAAATTGTTTACTAAATCAGCCGTATTTCCTTATGGTAAAATCCCATATGACATATTGCTATAGAAGTAACTGAAGTAAACTAATCTAGCTGTCTCGACACTATTGAGATCTCTAATTTTTTTACAGCATAAGCTGCAGAGCTTAGTCTGCTTGCTAGTTTAGATATATGCGGGCCCCACTAAAGCTTAGCATCGAGAGTGATGCCAAGAAAAACGGAGGGTTCAACAGGGCTCAGTTTTTACACATATAAATATACATTGGTATTCAGATTTCTAACATTCGTAGTTTTAAATTTAATACATTTAGTTTTATTGCCGTTTAAATCTAAATTATTAACGTTAAACCAATGCACTAACTTTGATACAGTATTATTCACTTCGTCACATTTAAATGATTGACGTTTAAGTTTAAATATCAAATACCTAAGTATCATCAGCAAATAATACTATATCATGATTATCCCCTACAAGTAAAGGTAAGTCATTAATAAAGGTAAATCAATAAAAAGCCCTGAGAGATACCCATCCGTACGAGCCATCCGGAAGAACTTTTACTATTGTTAATAACTTTCTGCATTAATTTAAATATGAAATAACTAGTTTAAGCACTGTGTACTTGATATCTTAGTACTATAGTTTCCTGATTAATGTCATATGGTTAACACAGTCGAAGGCCTTGGAAAATTCACAAAATATAGCCAATCTCCTCATCTCATCCTCTGAATTCTCCTATGCACAAAAAATATTTTTATAAGCTCAACTCCGGCGTTGGTTGTCGAGCGACCCCTAGTATGAAGCAATTCGTTCATATTAAAAAACTTTAACATCTGACGTAAAATCATTTTTTCAAAAGTTTGACTTAAAGTTGGTAGAACAGAAATTGGTCTAAAATTGAAGGTCTAATGTACTACCAGATTTGAGTAAAGGTATAACTTTACTATGTTTCATTAAATTGGGAAACACACCAGATTTGAAGATTATATTAAAAATAGTGGCTAGATAAGTTGTATCCATTACAGATGCAAAAACTTCATTAGACACTACAGTAATAGTTTTAAAATTTTTAATGATATCTTTTGGCAATACTCTTTGGATTTGAAGGTATTTGAACAAGCCTTTACATTTTGTTTAAGCAATGATTCGAAGATAGTACGAGAAGAATTTAATAATTTTGTTGTCTAAAAAAAAACATCAGTAAAATGTTTTTCAAAAGCCATAGCAACATCTTGATCAGATTGAGTTAAAGTATTGTTAATTCTCCGTTAAAAATCCGAGTTGCGTGGTTTGACTTTGCCCGTTTCAGTATCAATTATACTTCACGTCGTTTTAATTTTATTAGATGCGGTTTTAATTTTGTTGCTTAAATGTAAATCCTTAGCTGTTGAGCATACCTTTTTAAATATTTTAGAATAACTCTTTACATACTCTTTAAATATGACACTATGATTATATGATCTTTGATTATAAAGCTCGTATAACTTTAGCCTACTTTTATAAATGCCTACTCTAGCCCATTCATTAAATGATTTGCGACTGTTTAAAGAGAAAGTTTTAGAAGTAAATATTCTATTAAATTTAGAAGTTATTATTTTAAATAATGAACCACAAAAATAATCAGCACTATTTTTAAACGAAAGTAATAGTAGTCCTTTACCTATATTACTTCTAAACCTCTCCAGACGAAATTAATTTATTGGAACAAATACAACTTTCTCATTTTTCTGTTTTTTTGCCCGCGTATGTAAGTCAATGAGACCCACCGTACGCAATGATCTGAACTTAAATTTTGAATGATGTATTTATGCTGGGGCTTAACATCTGTAAAAATGTTATCTATACAGGTCGCACTAGGCCCAGCAATACGTGTCTGTTCTAAGAATAAATAAACAAAATTATACGATTTAAACAATGAGCTAAACTTAATAATAATGGAAGAAGTTTCAAGGAGATTGATGTTTAAGTGTGTAGCATGAATGGGTCAGCTCGACCGGGGAAAGACTACGCTCTCATAATACACAGGGTAAGATCAGAGGACTGGAGACCCTTTATACTGGAAACGACGCATTCCACCTTGTCTTAGGGATGAAGATGTATCAGCATTTTGATTCCTTATCAAAGATAGATGTAGAATTCTATGGGCCACAGTATCGATTTACCATCAGGTGCATTGTGTGCTCGTTAATCAGCCCAATAAAGGTTTACCTCCATTATTTTTTAGTCTGTTTTTGTAAAAAAAGAAGTAGCAATGGTCATCAGGCGGGCAGATGAGGAAGAAAAGTTTTAAGTGACAGCCTCGTAATGCCTATCGTAGTGTAAGGCAACCCCCTCTAGATGGAGTGCCGAGATGATGAAACATGCAGGAAGCCGAAAGAGGAAAAGCTGTATGTTCAGCACTGAAATTGCTGTAATGAATGATGCAATAACAAAATAGAGAAGTATAGTTAAATAATATTACCGCTATTTTATGGTTAATTGTGTGAATCGTATGGTGGATTTTCCTCGAAATTATTTTTTTATTAGAAAATAAATACTTTGTATATATTACACTTTCTACGGCATCTATACTTTTGACTTGTAAAATAAAAAATGCACGTATATTTTTTACCAAAAAGACGCCCCGAGTCTATGAACAAAGGTGAGCCGGTCGAGCCGGAGCGTGGCGAACATCTCGGTAATTGCCAACCGCCCCACGTTCCGCATCACGTGCCGCACTGATGGATTTAATTATTCCAATTTCGAAATCGTCCAACCCCCCTGTACCGTAATAACATAATTTTCGTTTCGTGTTTCTGTTGATCTGGTTTTGTTGATCTATGTTTAACAATATACCTCACAGGATCGGTAAGTTTACATCAGCCTTAATACCTCAGAAGCTAAGCGTTCGCCGTACGCGAGCAATCTGGGTTCGATATGCCCGATTCGATATGTCGATGCCGGTACTAATGAAATAATTATTGCCATTTTTAATTCTGATTTACCACGTACTTGTCTCACCTCAACAACACTTTGACTCTTGAGAACTTTGTAGGGTTGTAAACGTTCACTTTCACTTTGTGCAGACCAACAAAGGATTTATTTCTATTTATCTTTAATTTAATTTTTCATTTCTTATAAGTAGATGGAACACTATGTACATTTTAAGTGACGCCATAACCATGCTAAACTTCTCGACACGCACTCGCACACACATCTTTTTTCTTTCATTATCAGCGTAAAAGTCAACTGTTAGGCGCACAATACAAATAAAAGCATTTTTTGGTCGTGAATGATTTCAGACATAATATGTATAATATATATTGGGCTTGGATTCGGCCTAATTTGAAATGAGTAACTTAATGTTTAATGTCAACAGTGGGGTAGCGGTGCAAGAATTTCTATTACCCCATACCTTCCCGTGGGTGTCATAAAAGACGACAGAACAAAATAAACTAGGAGATGGGTAGCAGCGCAAAACAACGACCATAAAATAAAAACTGCGGTTGCGAAACCCGCCTGCCAAACGTGGCAACCATGGCAAATATCCCCCTTATGACACAATATATTGGGAGACCTAACCCATGTTGAGCAGTAGCTTTTAAAAAGCTGTTATGGATTGATGATGTAGTGTTTTATCTATCTTTCTTTGTTGGTATAGTGCCAGCTGCAAGCCATCTCTATCGGATACAATTATTTGTTCTGAATCTGGATGCTGGTCTATGTGAACTTTGTGTGTGTAAAATGCTTTCACGATAACATGAAGAATTTGATTTTATTTGATGTTGGTTATATAAAAATATCTTTGACACCTAAAGCCACCTAAAATTCTAAAGACCAGGAGAATATCATCATATTTGATCGAAACGAACTAGGACATCATAATGATGTAGTGAGTGGAGAATCATAACTTAACGATGTCTAATGAAATGAACAGTGCTGAAATTAAGCTTTCATCCGTTTCGTAGGGTGATTTTAGTCCAATACGGCTCGAGTGCTTTCCAAACAAAAGGGAGGGATTGTCTACGAAATTTGTTTGTTTCCATTGCCCCTTTTAATAGAACAAACAGGTTAATGGCAGTTTTCGAACCGCCGATCGCTTGGTTTAGGGTTTGATTCGGCGAATTTAAAATTGGTCGCCCATTAAGGTAATTTAATAGGACGACATGAATAATTTACTACCAAATAATGGACACGTTAAAAACTGCATAACATTGTGACTTGGTAATTGCTTCTTATTTTTACTTCATAACAAATTTTAAGTTTATAGTTACACAGTGTGGCTAATCATAAGCGAAATAAAATTAATTTTATTTTGTTTCATTATTATCAACCCATAATATATTAAAGTCCACTGCTGAACAAGAGCCTCCCCCGTTGTAACTATCTACTGAAATCTTTTTTTTTATGAACTGACTTTACGCCTCCGTGTTCTAGCCATTCTGAGCCTATAATTTCTTTTGGAATCTTCATTTTTATATTCCTTTTCTTCACAGTATGCTGATGCGTTACATTGCGTAGCCCTTGGGAGATTTTGATGATAGGTCAACCCAGTGGACAGTCGCTGATGACAGCCACTCAAGTTCATGAGGCGCCCAAGCGATCAAAATAACCTGAGGTTTATATCGACGTCAAAGCATTTGTTTCGTCGTTTTCTCTAATAGTTTACGCACAAGGACGCTTAGTTCACAAAATCGCATCACTTTTACGAATCAAAATCCACTTCAAACCATTATTTAAGCGACAAAACAGGAACGACAATCCGTATACGGCCAAGTTCCCGCCAAAACCCCCTACTGAAATCTTTTTATGTGCAAAATACAGATAAAAAATAAATACAATTAACTTTTTATTCCTGAAACCGATAACAATCGGGCGCATTTCCTCCTCTATAAAAACTGCTTACGCCAATGCCGTAAAATTAGTTTAAAATAACGTCATAGCTTCTGACAGATAACGCAAATAGCATTGTGAAAATTGATAAAACTTCCCGACAAGTTTCGGGACTATGATCGTAAAAATTGGCAGCCTTCTGTTAACGGCATTATGATAAATAAGTAAATACACGATAATGTTTAAAAACGATTAACACATCATCGCGTAATAACGATGACGAAAGTATATTGCGTGATAAACAATGATGAAGATACCTTCCAACTTAACCAATTATAACGGGCAGCAAACAAAAATATTGCATTGAGCTTGTGAAGATATTATGAAGAAAGCAAATTTTTTATAATTTATTTTAGAAAAAGATTTTTTATCTTCCCGCAATATTTGCCTGGAGTTCCGAAAGTACTAGGGTGGCATAAAGCGAGGGCGATCGGGAGTGGTTGGCAAACAGGAGGCGCCGGCGTGTCGCCGCCGTCCACCTGTCTAAAATCAGGCAACGCTCTATTAGTTATAATCCAGCTATAATATACAAAATTTATAAAGCAATAAATGGTCATATGAAAAGAATGAATGAGGAAAGAGTGACGAAGCAAATTTATGTTGCAGAATTGAACGGCAGAGTCGGAAAGGGACGTCCTAGGCGAAAGTTTGTCGACCAAATTGGCGATATATTTTAAACGGGCCAAATTAGGTGTACCCTTAACCGACGAGCATGTACACGGTAAGTATATGGATGTGGAGGAGGCGAGAGAGGCGTGTAAGGAAGTCTGTAGTCTCTGCCTACCCCTCTGGTTGAGTGTTTATGTATATGTATGTATTGTAAAGCAATATCAGTATGTGGAAGACGTCTGTAGAGAGCAGGTTACAAATGTGCGTACAGTCCAGATAATGTAAGCGGGACGTGTGCGTTTCAGCACTGTAATACTGAGAGAATCTCAAAATGTATAGACGCATTGTGAAAAATAAATTGTGAAGACATTTGAAATATTAATATGAAAACAGTTCGACTTATGAAAATCTCATGGCCTGCAATAGACGACGGCAAAACCGTTACAACTTATTAGGAGTCTACCGCTGGACAGCAGCCTTTCTATAAATTACTTCATGGGGAATATTTCCCTCAGTGGCAGGCATATTGGCAACCACAGTTTTTTATTGTTTTATTTGTTATTAGGAAAATGCTGCTGCCTATCTCCTGATTCTTTATCTTCTTTCATCTATTAACACACCCGCGGAACGACATGGGATAGCAGATACTCTCATATCGCCACCGCACGGCAGAACCATCTTGTCTAAATACCATGGCATATGTTAATAACTAAGCTCAGAACGGAGGGTAGTGTTATAGATGCGAGACACCTGACCTGTTTACTGTAAATTGCCTATGAGATAGGTTGATGGTAATAGTTTTATATTATGAGCCTATTGTTCCTTTTCTTTAATGGCCCTTTAAAGTCTGCTGCTGTCGGAAGAATTTGCCAGAATCACCACTGCCGCTGTGCCAAACAACTTACAATTTTGGTGCTAATAAGCAAGCTTTTAAAATTATAGTTTCTTGCCAAAACTTTTTTCTATAAAGTTGTACTTTCCGGAAACGAACCGGGGTCAGGTTAACTTTTCCAAGTTCATAAAGAAAATGAAAATACCTTAAAATCCTTTTTATTTCACAATTATTCTAAAAACGTATTAGATAAAGGTAGCTACTAAGGCGGCGTATATTTATGGAGCGATTCAACCTCGGTGCAGGTCACATCCCTCGAGCTGTTGTTTGCTAACACTCCGCCATGTGTGTTCAGAGCCCCGTCATCCGTCACGTCAGGGGTTGTGACCACTTGTCTACGTTCCATGTATTGAGAGGTCTTTATATTACATACGTATTATGTTTATATTTCTATAAGATATTTATCTACAATAGTATGTTCCTTATAATTTGGTTAAAATTGTTGTACGCGGATTGTTTATTATATTTAGTAGGCATATGGTGCACAGAAAATATTACAAAACTTTGATATTCACGAAGTAAAAGTATTGAGAAAACACACAAGTTGAATGTACTGCAGGTACAGTAGGACGTTGGACGATACACACTCCATAGACCAAGTAAAAATTACTTTTGCGATGTTGTGTTGGTGCTACCATACCAAGAAAACATTTTCAAACTAGTGATAAAATATATTAAAAAGAAACTTATTAAATGGTAAATATCATAAAATGACTTCGTATTAACATGATATTGTTACGTCAAGTAGGATAAAAAAAATATTTTTTTTAATACTAGGTTGAAAAGAAAAAAAAACTTACGTAAACTTATATTAAACGATAGCGTACAGTGGCGGCGCAAGATAGGCTGCAATGACGAAATCAAAGAATATTACATAAATTTTACATACCTTTGTAAAAATCTCAATAATACAGTATCTCTTATTTCTCAACGTAGAACGTACCTATATGAATGTGTAGTCGGAGCAAGTTTGAGTGTCAATTGAAGGCAAAAAAACCACTTCAGTGAATTTAACAAATGCCGCTTGTTAAACATTGTGTTATAAATGAATTTTTGCCAAAAAAAAGACCGTCTCAAGACATTTGTACAGAGTAAAATTTATTTTAGTTGCAACGAAAGGGTTAAGCATTATTCAATACTTAACGATGTGACCCTTGGGAATTATCGTAACCTTTTGACAAAAGGAAAAAAAAATTCGTTTATGTCGTTTATTCACCTTTTTGATGTTTATTTTTTTTCCAGCCAGCAAATGGTTTTGTTTAGTGACCTTACGGTTAAACGAATTAGTTCTTTTATATTTTTATCGCGGGATCGGAACTTCGGAATTTAAGTTATTTGTTTTCTTTTTCTTTGGAATTTATAACAAATAAAACATCTTAAAAAATTAAGGTAATTCATAATAAAAAATTCAACTCGCTCTGCAATCAAAAGAATTTAGGGTCTCTCTAGTAAATATGTAATAACATTTGTAATCAAGAAATTGTCTGGAGAACCAAATCTACGCACGCAGCTTTCCGTGCTTTTAAACTGAAGTGGCAATGGGTTGAGCTGGTCACACCTGTTGCAGAAGCGATAACTATTGTAGTATACGTGTTATGACGTAAAGATGACGGTTAGGTAACCATAATATCGGACGCTCTTTGAATAGATCGGGCGGTAATTTGCAAAAAATACTTAACTAGATTGAGGGATATGATCAGTCCGTCAGGTTTTCTAATAAATTTCTAATTAAGGAGCTAAATCCGTTTATTTGCACTGACACCTTTTGGCAGACTCTTGCCTATTTATCTATCTTTAATTTCACTCTAGATAGAGGGGATTATCCTAGCAACGGTTAATATTTAAGTTGTTACTTATAAAAACTATGGATATACAATTTTTTATTTAAAAAAATGTATGATTTTTTTATAGAACAATGGTGATAAACGAGCACACAGTCCACCTAATGGTAAGTGGATGCTGTGATCCATAGACAACAACATTTATCCTCGACTAAGAATCAAAACTCAGATGCGTTGTCACCACTGAGGACTAAGATGCAATCCCTCGTTTCCAGTAAAAAAGGGTCTCCGGATTTCTACACTCACCATACGAAACAGCCGTATTAAGCTGCTATTTTACGCTGGTATTCTGTGAGAGTGTGGTCTTTACCTGATCGAGTCTACTCATTCGTGCTACAACCATATATAGCTACAGCGTGTCTCTATCACGTATAAACTATACCATGTATATGATGTAATTCTTCTTCTTCACCAGCCTAAAAGTCTACTACTGGAGATTGGCCTCTCCCGATGTTGGCAGGCGGAATGACGATCGTAGCACCAGACCTTTTATGCAGCTGCTCGTTGCTGGTCTGGATATTTTACGTCTGGCGTAAACGAGATGGTTATATCGCCATCTATCGGAAACCATATTTTTATATTTGCAATATTCACCTCTTGGTATACCCACGGGCCGAAAGGGGGTGATGAATTTTGTTCTGCTGCCGCCTCACGGTCTAATGGATTTAATATCTAACACTTCTCCTTCTCTTTACCGTGTGGGGGTGTAAGAATGTCCACTACCCCATATCATCACGTTGGTGTCGTAAGGGGCGAGAGGGGGAAACAAATCAGGAAATGGAGAGCAGTGTCATCCAAAAAATAATAAAAACTGAAAAATAAGGAAAACTGCGTTTGCCAACTCGCTTGTTAAGTGTGGCAGCTATGGCAATCCCGCGTATGGGCAAAAGGGGGAGCGTAAGTTCAGCAGTGGAATTTTTTCTCACAGCAAGGTTAGGATTTTCATTTTTCTTACATATTTTTGTTCATTTATTTATTAATACTATAAGATTATAATGTACATCTCAAATAACTGGCTTCAACAAGAAATAAAGCAATATGGACGGAAGTTGTTTCGTGTCGCCCATACACGTTGGTTTTCTTGACTTATCCGTATTTAAATATTATATCCTATAAGACTTCGCCTGTGCACAGCCTAACCACTAAATAGATAAATAAGGCCGTGGACAAATTACATGTAGATACATTTTCGAAAGCCAACGATATCCGTGGGACGCGGCGCGCGCGGTGAACCGCGAACTACGTACCTAGTTCTAGTCTAGCTGTAACGTAATGTAATACCCATTTTCTAACATCATAAACCTAGCTTCCAACTGCATACGGTTGGAACTCAACATAATTTATAAATATAAACATCAGAAGACTAAAATATTGTTGTTATTAAATTTTTATAAATATATTTGGACGTAAAATAATTATAAAATAAGGTACGTGAGGGTAATATAAATATAAGCTTTGCCGCCTTATAAAACCAATACTAGGAAGAGGACAGAGACAAAAGCATAAAGTCATATACTATAACTAACATATTTAAAAACAAACAAACATCCTTTGGCAATAATTAGGAACACTTCGGAAAATCCACTAAGAAGAAACTAACACTACACTATATTAAAATCGAATAAAATATTTAATGTAATGTCAACCGCCAAAATGGCTTCGATAATGCAACGCCCTTTTGACCTTTTATTATTAGATTGACTGACGAAGATTCATTGCGCAATAAAGCCATCTATGCAAACAAGGCTGTAGTTTTCAGTCATAAAGAGGTGACCATATTAACCGGATGACCATATCATCCTCACGTATAAAGTGTTTTTACGGCAATTTTTCATAAAAGAAATTTCCTATGGCTTCAATGTCAGTCGCGTTTCCTATAGCACAATTCTATACTACAGTAAATTTAAAAATCAAATAACTGTTTCAACATTAATGAGACTTTCGGAACTTTTTCTCCGTAGAACCTGTATGATACAAAAAATAATAATTACGTAAACATTTTTCACAATGGTCGATACCAGGGATCGAGTAAAACAAAGTTGCTGGCTGTTGCGTCGTAGGCTTCTTGAGTTAAGGCAAAACAATTACAGTAAAAATTGTCCTAATCTAAAGTTTTACATATTTTTATTATATAGAAACTTAACTAAAACATTAATTAAAATTATAATATTTACAATTAATACAAATTATATACAAAAAAAAGAATTTAATGTAGAAAAACTAAAACTAAAAATTATAATAGTCAAAAAGACCTGCTTGCTCCCCGAGGTATAGTGCCAAGAACGCTGACTGCGTTTCCTCGCTGAATAGCTATACTTAGCCTTTGAGCGAGGAAAGAACCAGCCCTCTTATCACCAGCAGCGACGACCAGTCGTGGATACAGTTCCTTTAGAAACTTCACTGCACGTGGACCCCACGGACCGATGGTCTCTACAGCAAATGGCACAAATATGTAGTCATTTCTCAAAGACTCATACTTGCGCCATTTACTGAATTCCGCTGCCTCTGATGCCGCCCCGGCTCTAAAAGTGCTTTAAGTATTTTTGGTAACATGGAGTTAGACACGGAATCATATTGACGAACTCTATAAAAATCCGATCCCTATTTTAATATCTCATTCGGAAAAAGTAGAAACGATAAGCTAGAATACAGTGCATTGAATGCGCGACATTTACTCAAAGTGATGTCATATATGTTAGCCAAACAACTATTTTCAATTCCTTTGGGTTAAATCGATATAAAATGCGCTGGAATCAACGATCGCACTCATGAACCCCAAACATTGGCGGATATCAGCGGATAGCGTAATACGAAATGAACGAAAATTTATTATATATATAAAATAGGGTAACCTGTAAATTTTGTCCACTATAAAGAATGTCGTTAAGGGAGAGGCGGGTGCTAGTTTTAGCGCTAGGCATCAAGTACCACATGTAACTTAGATGTAAGTTTGTCTTCCGTAATGATACCATGATGTGGGATAAAATGGCTTCAGAACGTAAGTGCAGTTGAGTAATTTTTTTGAGAGCTTTAAAGTGCCTGCAAAGTGATACTGCCGACGGAAAGTGTCTGGGAGTATTGATGACTGATTTTTAACGATATTATCTAACATATACGTAAAAATCAGCTGGAGGAATCAACGTGAGGTGAGTAATACCTTTACGGAACTTGATTACCTGATACCTGGAAAATGGCAGCCTGGCTAAGCTAGCAGATAAGGCATGCGATCATAGTTCCTAGAACATACTAACACTGCTTAATCTTACACATTTCGTGCGACAGAAAATAAGTGACGTCTGGTGGCCTAGGCGAAGTTAATACGCCGTACGTAAGACTGGCAAAAGAATGCCTCTAGCATTCTTTTGCCAGTCTGCCATGGATTGCTTTATTTATTTCCTAATGATATACATCGACTATAGCATACTTTTACAGAATTTAATTTTTTTTATAGTATAGGGTGACAAACGAGCACACACTCCACCTGATGGCAAGTGGTTGCTGCGGCCCATAGGCATCAACATCTATCCTCGATTACATATCAAAGTGCAGATGCGTTGTCACCCATGAAAACTAAGATGGAATACATCTTTTGCAGTAAAAAGGGTCTCCGTTTTTTTACACTCACCATATGAAACACAGCAGCATTAAGCATTAAGCTCACGCTGGTATTTTGTGAGAGCGTGGTCCTTCCCCCGTCGAGCTGACCCATTCGTGCTACAATTGTACTACTAATATAACTGCAGCATGGTTCTACCACGTATGAATTATATTTTTAAATACTAAAAATTAGGGGAGAAAGGGTGGTTCATGCCACCCGCGTTTTGGTTTTAGCAGCAAGGCGGTGGCGACCCTTGTTTTACGCTACTAGTATCTTTTTTTCAATATTATCATCATTGAGTCTATCACAAATTTTTGTGCTTCTGAACACAGACATTTCCTATAGATGCCACGCCTCCAGACCTTTCGCGGGTTTGCAAACATCTTCATCATCATTCATCATTCAGCTCTTTACAAGTCTACTGCTGAGCATAGGCCTCCCCCAAGGAATGCCACAAAGCACGGTCCTGAGCCACCTGCATCCATCGAATTCCTGCATGCCTTACCAGGTCGTCACTCCATTTAGTGGGGGGTCGCCCTACACTACGCCTATCAGTACGAGGCTGCCACTCGAGATCCTATCTTCGCCATCGGTTATCGGTTCTTCGAGCTATATGGCCGCCCCATTGCCACTTCAGCTTACTAATCCGTTGGGCTATGTTGGTCACTCTGGTTCTACTGCGGATATCCTGCTTTCTGAGTTTATCACGCAGAGAAACCCCGCGCATGGTCCTCTCCATAGCTCGTTGAGCGACCTTGAGCGTCCTCATACGGCCAGCAGTGAAGAACCACTTCTCAGATCTGTAAGTCATCACTGGCAACACGCACTGGTTGTACAATCTAGTTTTCAGAGTTTGAGGTATACTTGACGAGAAGATATGTCGTTATTTTCCGAACGCTGCCCAGCTGAGTTGAATCCGTCGATTGACCTCTCGGTCGAAGTCGGACTTACCTAGTCGGACTATTTGTCCCAAAAAAACGTACTCGTCAACAACTTCGAGCATAGTGCTCCGAACAACTACCGACATAGGTGTGACATGGACATTAAACACGACCTTTGTTTTGTCCATGTTCATCTTAAGACCTATCCGTTGGGAGACACTGCACTGCGCACTAATATAATACACTACCGAATACGTACAAATACCATTTATCGGATTGATTACTGACCAAAACAAACTACCTAACTGACCGCACGTGCGCACCTATGAGATCGAACTATAGACATCTGGTACTCGCGTACGGGGGTGGTAGTGAAAGGGGAGAGGGGAAGGGTCCATGGGAAGCCCCCTACCCTTCCCCCTTCGCGGAAATTTATAGTTCATGAGTAATAATTTTTTTTGTGAAATCATAACCCTAATTTTTTACACAGGAATATTGACACAAAGTTACTTCTGCAACGACTTCAGCACTGTGGATGTGCAGTCCCTTCGCGCCTCCGTGCCTTAGGCTTTACAAAAACAAGGTGCAGACAAGACTACGCGAGGTCGGGGCGTGCTACTTCGGTTTTAGAACCGATTCGACCAATCGTATCTATAAAGTCAGGTTGCCCTAAACTCTGGTTATGATAGTGGTAAATGAAATAATGTAATGTGAATTGTTATAATATTGTTTTCTGAAAAACCTCTTGACTGCTCTCCATTGCGACTCAAATTGTTGTATACGAGTCCCGTCTTCAGCCACAAATGGATTATCTGGGTCCGAGTAATTAACTTTTTTTATACACTCATAAAAACATACAAACTCATCAGCACACAAATACACACTCATAAATCTGTGTTAAAGAAACAAATTGACTGATTTGCGTTTCATTACATGCAATTTTTAGTGAAATCCTATACCTTTAAACGAGCAATTCTTGTATATATATATACTAGCTTGCCAGGCAGACGTTGTTCCGCCCTTTTCGACAAACCTTTGTCATGTCCTATTAAAAATCCTTATATTTATTTTATTTATATTGTATTCGCATAAAAAAACTATCGTATCTCTCAAGTTGGACCGAACTGCACTCGGTGTG
>DWHP01000027.1:0-29526 GCA_018247895.1 Parnassius honrathi
CCACGTCTCGGTTCCGTAGGTCATCACTGGCAACACGCACTGGTTGTACAATTTAGTTTTCAGGTTTTGAGGTATACATAATGTACTTGATATGTAACAGTGTACATAATGATAATAAATGAATGATTGGAACTACAATTTCTTTATGCGAATACTAAATATTGAATAAGACTAATTTTATGGATTTTATCGCGTTTAATTTTAAATTTTTTAATTCCCCACGTTCAGGGCACTTTTCAGCACCCATGGTCACAGGGAGGTAGGACTGAAGTGTTTGATGACCTGATGTCTAATGTCCGATATTCAATGCAGAACGATCAAAATCCGTTAAATTAGTTTATTCAAAATAATCAAACATTTATAATAATAAAAACCGACTTCTAAAGCTACAAATAATGTAATCACCAAAATTGATTGACGTGATAAAGAATTATTTCCTCATATGTCGTGCAAATTTCGTGCCTTTGTAAATTGTAATCATTATATGGATGAAATTTGGATCACCATTGGGTAACTCCTTAATAAAAAAAAAGATTAATAGAAATTACAAAATGCGATGAATTATCGCTGTACATACATAAAAACTCACTCGTTTGCAAAAAAGTACGGTTTTGTTTTGTTCCAGCCTGAAATAAATACGATACAAAAAAGGATAATATTTTGGACATGTTACTGACCGGTTATAAAAGTGCCGTGATGTTTAAAAAATTATGTTCCAAATTCAAATTTTTGCCTGAGGTTGGTTTTCAAACACTTTACTACACTTCATAGCGCGAACTCACGAAAGTTAATATTGATTCAAAATAATTTTTAGTCTATTTTGTTAAATTATAACATTTATTTGACATTTTAAAGTTTTGTTACGATAGAATTCCTCGTTTTCCATTGGAAACCTACCTTACCTGCCTTTTTACTAAATGGTCTTGATCTCCGGCTCTCCACACTCAACAAACACACGAAACACATCAGCATTAAGTAGCTATTTTACGCTGATTCTGTCAAAACGTGGTTCTCCCCCGGTTACGCCAACCCATTTGTGCTACAACCATAATTTTAAAGCAGCGTGGCTATACCACGTAAAATTTTTCGTCATCAATTCAATTTATCATAAATTAATTTAAAATATCGTGATAAAACTGACGAAAACTATTCTTTGTTAATTTATTGACAAAATTCCGAGTATGTGACTATCTACAAGCATTATGAAATCTAATCATCATCATCACAGCCTATAAAAGTCCACTGTTGAACATAGGCCTCACCCATAGATTGCCTCGTAGATATATAGGGTGATTTTGCCATACTTGACACGCCTGGTGAGCGGGTTAACAACCGCAGTTTGTTTTTTTGATCAGGAAGATGCTGCTGCCCATCACCTGTTTCAATTTCCCTCTGTCGCCTCTTACGACTTATCCGTAAGAGGCGACGGTACCCGTATTTTTTGCAAAAGATTGTAATTCCAGTCATTGCAAACCTCGTTTTAAAGTTGGTTGAAAATAAAAGTGTAAGTGATTTGCCCCAGGAAATTTATTTACAGATTTTGTCTAATTTACTTAAACATACAGGTCACTTTTATACAATTTTTCTCATTAATAACATACTCAATTGGAACATAGTTTTGAGTGTAATTTTGAATCAGTGGTAATGAGCACGTTTGTACTCAGTCTCTGCGAGATTTCTCAGGCGTAGGTGTTCTAAAAGAGCGTCGTAATTTTCGAACTCATTCTTTTCCTTCAAGTGAATGCCTTTAGGAAGAATAAGATACTGTCCACCCGGACCACGAGTGTAATCACGACCTCCAGTTTTCATATATCTGTAGTCCAAAATTATTGTTGGCTCATAGTAATCAGGATCATACGTTCTTCGAATAATCCTACGGCGAATTACGAAGTAAAATTAATTGATAATATCATCACGTAAAGATAAAATTAATAACTGAAATTAATAAATAATATCCATGCGTAAAGCATAGTATCTATAGGCATAAGAAGCGACTACGGAATATGCCAGAATTTAGATATGGCTTCCGATAAATGGCAACTTTCTTCAATCGAGTCATAACGTTTACGCCTGGTGAAATAAAGCAATATCAACGGTACATAAAATTTGCTAAACCTTCCACTTTCTAAGTGTGACGATTAATGCAAAGTTAATGGGAGCAAACCAGGTTCGGTATTTCACTTATGCGTGCTGATGATGAGATTAATGCAATGTTAATGGGAACAAACCAGGTTCGGTATTTCACTTATGCGTGCTGATGATGAGATTAATGCAAAGTTAATGGGAGCAAACCAGATTCGGTATTTCACTAACGCGTGCTGATGATGAGATTAATGCAAAGTTAATGGGAGCAAACCAGGTTCGGTATTTCACTTATGCGTGCTGATGATGAAGAAGAAAAAGAAGATATAAAAGATTTTAGCAATAAAATATGCCTTTAACAATAAAATATGAGAATTCATAAAATAGTTATAAGCAAATCTTATCTTTAAAAAATAAATATATATTGAAAATTCTTACACATTTTGGCGATTTACATCAGGTCCATAATCCTGAAACAGTAAATTTCTCAGTAAAATACTTGTACAACGTATAAACGTATATGTCTATGGACTGCTTTTTCAATCATCAGTTAAAATTTATTTATAGGATAAAATATTACATAAAGAAATTACAGTTATGGGAATAACAGTAATTAATTTTTTTTTACTTTTGTTATTAATCAATCAGCATAATAATTTATTTGATTGATAACTTTTATCGGACGATTGAAAAATCGGCTATGAATCTTAATAAAAATTGCGCGGCCTCCTGTGAATATGAGTGACGATCTGATAAGACATGTTGGAAAAGAAATTGATGCATGCAGGTAGCTCAGGATTGTGTTTTGCGACATTTCTTGGGAGGACGCCCATGTTGAGTAGTGGACCTGTAATGGCGTAACGACGGTGATTATGATGATAACGTACACAACAGTTATTACATACAACATATACAACAGTTTACTGACAACTAAACGAAAAAGAACCCACGACCTTCTGTCTCGTGGATGTTGCAATAGCGGTAATAACCTACTAAAGGAAAAGTTATTAAGTTATAATAATATCTGAGAGCGTTTTATTTATGATAAGTATTAATATTTAGTGTTTGTTTAAGGCAATATTTTATTTTTATGTTATTTATTGCCTTGTTGGTTTAGTGGCCCTAAGTGCGAATGCCGATCATGTGGTTCCGGCTTCGAATTCGGGTCGCGACAAAATCCGTTATCCGATTTTCTACCATGAAAATGTCATTAGCAGTCCGGAAGAAGTTGCCGGTGGAGATTATATTTGGAGAGTGCACCTGAGCTTAAGCATACGCTCGTACATTATAAATCTTGTCCCGTGTAGGTAGGTGGCTAGTCTCCTTTGAGATTGGCTGCCGGGTCCTAAATTAGATCTGCAAGACACTACAATGGTTAGTACTTAAGGTTATGTTACCAAATATGTAACGTTCACTTAAAGGGGTTTATGCTATCATGTATTAATTTTTATTAAGCTTTATATTTGCTTTCATAAAGCTTAATAAAACTATTTATTTATTTATTAGGCTTTATAAAGCGTTTATTAAGCTTTATAGATATATAATATTATTTATCATAGAGTTACAATTGGAAACATAAGTTATCACGACTTCTATGAAAATTGAATGTTCTAACATTGTGTTCAGCAAAGTGATGAGAGTGGGTGGAACGCAGTACGGGAGAGCCTGGAAGTGGTTCTCCATCAGGGTGTTGTCCAGAGGAATATTCATCAAGATGTATACGATGTGGGTTCGCAGCAGCTGCTGGTTCTTGATCATGGTCTGCTTGAGCCAATGCTACGAAAAACGCAACTGCCAGGATCTGTAATTAGACCAAGAATAACTACTGGTAAATTCATTTTGTTGTTATATTTGTAAGTTCTGCGTAACAATTAAACAAAACAAAAACAATGAAACATAATTACTAAATAAATTTTATATATTTCTTACAGCCCATTACAAGTCGTAAAACGTAGAACTGCCATATTTTCTTTAGTTAAAATATCGCTGTGCTCGTTATAGCCTAGATCGAAAACACTCAATACAGGCTAAGGAGAGTACTTGCGTAGTAAGAACTATATATTTACTTCAAATTTTTAGTTGCAAGCTATTTTGAATTTATAAAAGTGTTTTCGGTGACTCAATTATTCTAAAAGACTAACCTAACTATTCAAGATTGGAAGTCGACATGTTTTGAATTCTTTGTTTACATATTTTCATGAAGGGTTTATACAAAATAAAGAAAATATAACTAAAATTTTGTCTAATTTGAACAGTGGGGCATATGTGTTAAAGAACGGAATACGCGAAATAATTTGTACTCCATACCTAACTCTTTGGTATGTTGTTGGCGTAAGTAATGATTTTATAATCCCATTTCATCCCATAGGAGTGGTGTAAGGTGAATAAGGTAAATTATAGCAGGATCACACAGTTTTCGATAGATTTTACGGGATAGAGTTTTGTTGCAGCTATTTGCAGCCCGAAACAGTCGGTACAACTAGCGTAAAACAGCTGTATAAGAGTGAGTGTAGAGAACCGTAGATCCTTTTTACTGGTAAGGAGACATTATATTTTAGAGACTATAACGTATCTGAGTTTTTGTCCCATGTCCGCCGGTACCTCAAAAATTGTAAATACGCATTTTAGGTAATAATTTACCGCGGGCTGTGAAAGAAAGTATTGTGAGGAATCCAGAATGTCTTAGGAATTATAAATCTTACGAGGGCATGCAAGGGACGTTTATACGAGCTGAAGGAGCGCGGCGGGCTCCCCAGCTTTGAAATTCTGTTAAATTATAATTTTGTATAAGTAAATGGGTAGGAGATCATAAACAACTGCACACCAGAGGAATTCTTATTGTAATTCTAAGTTTTGACATAATATTAGGGGCACAAATATGGTAATAATCCATCCGAAGGCTTTAATGAAGAGCTTCTCAGCGCACATAATATTAATGGTAATATTGCGTGTCGTCCGTACCTATATTCGCTTTCTTTAAACCGGAAAATGGATCACAGCTATGGGTTTCCAGTTAGTGAAAAAAGTAGTTTAGGTAACTCTAATAGTATGGACACATACCTAGCTTACGTTTTATAAATTGTTTCGAATTTTTTTTTTTGAAATAGAATGTGTATGTGTATATTCTTTTCGAAAAAGCATGCCTACTTTTAATTAACAAACTTATTATATTTTAAAAATAGAAGTAAATATATATTTTTAATAATATTTAGTCCACAATTTATTATTTTAATAATTATATCTTCTTTACGATAAAGAATAATCTAATTTATAAACGTTCCGAACGGGAGAAATTGTAAATTGTACTTATTATTTTACTTTACTTACTTGACGCATGGTAACCGTAACTCAAAACACAACTAACTGTAAGCGAATAAAAATCTGAGTCTTCCCTTTTAATTATTAATAATTCCTATGATCTCACCGGATGTGTAGTAATTTCATTGTACATATATCGTGCAAGAGAAAATTTAATGAAGGCCGTTTAAAGTAATGCATTAAATTGCTTGTAGGTACTTATTACAATTACGTACTCAGTGATTGTAATTGAGATTTTTTTTAACTAGAATTAGAGTCGTTGCCATGAAACCTACAAAAATGTTTGCTCCTCTGTTTTTGTAACACTACGTGTTACCTAAAGATATTAGAAATACTAAAACGGAAATATTTTAACGTTTATAAAAATTGTTACCAAATTTTACAAATGGTTATTCGTAACCATTTTAAAAATTTTGATTGTCCGTCTCTCTGTCTGTTCGGGCTAATCGTCGTATTGGCTGATGCGATTGTAATGAAACTTCACAAAGAGAATGTGTGTGAGAGAGAGAGAAAGAGAGTTGGTAAAATAAATAATGGTTCATTATTATCCTAAATCTAAATAATATCATATTATAGATACATAGGCGAAGCCAGGGCAACCTGATTAATATATTTTTAATAATGAATATTTCTGATCCTACTTGCTTTAAATGATACTTGATTGTAAAATAACCTTTTTATCTAACGAATATTCGGTATGAATTGAATATAAAAATATTTTTAGGAATACATTTTATTGTATTCTACCAATTAGGCGCAAAATCTTGACAAAGAGATAAATTAAATTAAATTAATTTCTAAAACTAGGTGAAACACATTTGGTCCAAAAGTCCTCATGTCAAGACGACTAACCACTTTCTTTCTAATTTTCCAATCTATTTAATGGAGCACAAAGTATTTCACAATAATGCTTTGGGTGTGGTGAGTAATCTGGCGTATCCTTTCATTGGCGATAGTATTTTTGCCAAGTGTTGAGCGAACTTATATATTGGTGAATCGATCTGGCTGTCTATGGGATGTAGTGGATCGTTTATTTTGTGTATTTTGAGTTACTCGTACAACCTCTGTATTTCCACCGAAATTCTAATAACACAATTAGTCATACTGTGTATATTTAAATGGTGAATCTCACGATCACCCATCACAGTTGACTACCGTAGGAAAATCTTTGACGTAGGCCCGTAGCCTCTCACGCCTTCATCACGCATAAACAGTGATCTAGAGAAACTAACCACAGTAGAGCTTGCTTGCTTTGTTACCGTGTATAATAGGAGTCACAGACAAGATGGGCTACATTAACAAGTTTCCTTAATAACATAATACAAGCCACTGAAGAAGATAGTCAGGTTTTACAAAATGTAGAAGTGTGCACGTTTCATTGTGAATGTGGCCTTTTTTAACACAAAACAAACAAAAAGAACATTAAAATCCGGGTGAAAACATAATATAGCCGAAGTGAAGCACCGATGCTCCGGGAAGTCTGTAGTCTGCAAACATGTTCATGGTCGTCCCCGTCAATACATCAAATTTGACAAACCACAGATTTACACAGAATTCTTGTCAAGGATGTTTCACCACGTTACTAAAATATAAAAAAATATCGAATTATGGCTAGGTGCTGCCATATGCTTAGAATTCTATGATCAATAAAATAAATCCAAACTTAAGCATACTACTGCGAGATTTCAAGATACTGTAAACTCGTTCTGCGAGGATTAAACCAAAAATTAATATTCAAAAGCTGAAGGTAGCCCGGGTTAACTGCGACATCGGGACGTCAAATACATGAGTTCTTCCTTGATCATAAGTACCGTAAAGTACCCTAAACGTCGGGAGTTAAAATAAGTTAAACGCGATCAAACTCTTAAAGTTAGTTTTATTCAATCCTACGATTAAAAAAAATATTTTTAACAGGGTGTTCATTGCCTCACCTGCAACCGACTCACTCACACTCGCACCGACTAACACCCCATATTGACAGGATCACAGGAACGCGAATGTGTGAGAAAATACATCCATGGCCCCACTAGCACCGACCGAACATACTCCGTGGGAGAGAACAACTAAGGAGCAGAAGAACACAAGATACGCCTTCCTCCACAACTTCTTATATCGCTTGTACAACGGACCCCTCCTAGTCCAATATGCGAAGGCCGGAATCAGGAAAAACGAGGCCTAGGAAGTAACTAGTTTCCGGATTCTAGTCGCGGAGGATAGGGCGAGCGGCGCAGCGCCACACCGACACTTCCTTTCCCCCACGTCACTCTGAGTGAGCTTGTCGAGCCTACTCGGAGTGGCCACCTCGGGTCACTATATAGTTTCTTCCTTGTTCACCGTGGATGATCAAGCTACAGCTTCTAAGCTCCCCCCTGCCAAGATAAAATAAGAACCCATTTTATGGGGTGGGAGGGATAGACGACAATGTTCGACAATATACGTGTGAGTCCATCTACATTAGTCAGAATCAATGCATAGAATAATTTAAAAAAAGATTAAGACAAGCAAGTTACCTTTAACATTTTATTCACCACCCAGTGCGTGCTTAGTTACTACCTAAAATATAGTTAGAACAAACAGTTTTAGCAAAGTGCTCGCGGGAGGTCAACATAAATTTTCCCTTATACTGTAAAATTTTATATTCCACGAGCAACCATGGCGTGAGGAAAAACATAAATTATTTATAATTTTAAACGAATCTCATGTACTTCAATCTAGAAATAGTTTTCATTGTGTGGTGGCGAGGTAAGAAAGTACACCACCTACATTTCGTCTACGTGACGAAAAGACGTAACGTAGTCATCGTAAGTGGCGATTAATAAAAATGCCTTTGACTGATATGTGAAGGTACCGTAACCCGTCGTTGATTGGGGGTATAAGAGAAGCCACTACTCCATATCATCTTTGGGCGTCGTAAGAGGCGACTAAGGGAAATGAAACAGAGATGGGCAGACGTAAATATCCCCTATTAATATAATGCATTATTGGCGTATAATAATATAGCTATTCGTTAGCTGTAACGGATCGATAATGGATAATAAATGAACGTATAACCGTATAGTTTAGTACATTTCATGCCCCTCCCCATAGATTGCCCTCTATGAAAGAGGGGTATTTGCCATAGCTGCCTTGCTTGGCAGGCGGGTGAGTAACAGCAGTTTATTTTTATTTTTAGTTGCCATTTGGTAGATACTGCTGCTCATCTCCTTGTTTGGCCGAAACGCCCGCGTACTTACAATACTCTTTACATAGTGTTACAACTGCTACGAGTGTAACTGCGCAGTTAAATTTATGAAAGTAGTTTTTAAACTTAAATATAACAATCATGCTCTAAACAGTAAAAACTGATCATAACGCAGTCGTGAAATGCTGAATAATTACCTCGACCACACAGATAAGAATATTTCCAGCACATGAAAATAAATAATGTTTATTAGGTTTAATAATTTTAACGTAGTAATCGTTGCATATTTAATTTAGAAGTAATATTCCAACTCCACGTAAAGTTGGCACACAAGGAAATACGTCGCAGCTTATTTCAGAAGATACAGCAGAGGCTATCAGGTTAAGCTGACCGTGGATGGCTGTAAGAGGAGGTGATTCTTGTTGAATTCACTGGAGTGCCTATATATTATATCCGAAGGTCCGAAATCTCTTAAAGAAAAAATTAAAGATATAATTATATTTCTTTGTCCCTTCACTATATTTAGGAAAATTTAATGTCCAAAACAAAATGTACTTTCTGTAAATACTAGTAACAAGCACAAGTTAGTTATACCAGTTATTCCCAAAAAGTCGGTAATTCCTTTATTGGGCAAAGGACCTATCATTTAAAAAGACAAAATTTTTACTATGCAAAAATTGTTTAATAAGTGTTATTATACTACTAAAGAGTACATGATTGATAATAATAGAATGAGCTTATTACTACTGTTACTTACACGCATACTGTTACTTAATTGTATAAAATACTAATGTTTAATAATTTAATTATTAATTAGTCCCATTAGCTAGGTTTCTTGCTGGTTCTTCCCAGGATAGTAGTTAAATAACTTTCAGAAAGCATTCTTGTAATCTATGTTGAATTCTCATAGATTTTATTTAATTCACTTTTATGGAAAAAAGGAAACAGAAAAAAAAAACACATTGGTAAAGTTGCGAAATATATTTCTTGGGTTGAGTATTGTTATTTTCCTTTGTATATTATATGATTTTGATAAACCACAATGCAAAATGAATACCCTGTCAAGACAGTGTTTCTGGTAGACATTTTTCTGTTGCTTCAACAGACCGAAGACCTTTACATCAATGCCGATGGTGAGAATCGAGTTTGAGTCCATAGTGTTGCCGATGCGGTTTAACGTTATGTATAATGGGTATATGAGGGTATGTATGTCTGTATTCTTTTTCACCATGGTGAAGGTGATAGCTTTCAACACGTTCATGGTGATCGTCATGCTCATGATTATGTTTATGGTGGTTTTCGTTTTGATCATCCTGATGTCGATCGTCACGGTTATTATGTTTACGATGTTCATCATAATCACGATGAATATAATGGTCATTCTGGTCACGGTGGTCATAATTTTCATGTCCGTGATGTTTATCATTTGCAAGTTTGTGTGCTTGGAGTTCTGATATATGACGTTCTTCATCAAAGTGTTCTGGTTCTTGGTGCTTATAAACATAATATTCATGTTTATGATGGTTTTCATCATGATGCTCATGTTCGAGATGTTTCTGTTGCTGTTCATAGTGTTCTGGTTCCTTATATTCGTGTTCATTATGTTCTCTTCCATGGTGTTTTTCATCATGGTGAAGTTTAAGTTCATAGTGCCCATCATGTTCATCTTTGGAGTGAGGTTCGGGTTTGTAATGAACAACTTCATGATTTTTTGATACAGGTAGATGATGCAGTTCCTCTTTATGATAGTCTTCGTGGTCTTTATGATCGTTATGATGAACGTGATAAATAGGCTCAGAATATTCTACGTGAGCGTTAAAACTGGAAAAATAAATGAAAATAAAATTACATTTTAAACGTTATCATTAAAGTATTTGAAAGTTATTATTTTGTTGTTAGTTACAAATGTTATAGTAACTATACGGCAAGTAAGCAAAAATACTGAGTATTTGCACTAGTTATACTAACTTAATCTCGGGAACTCGTGTTTTTAGTAAAAGATTTGATTAAATTACCCGCTGTGCTCGTCGGCGTGATACTTGACGGTGCGTTTACGACCATCAGGCTGTATGAGCCAGTATATCCCCTTCACTTCGTCACCATGTCTAGCTTCATGATGACCTTTATGGTCATGAGTATGGGGATCATCAACTTGGTACGAGAACTCATATGATGGATACGTCCAAGCCTAAAACGAAGAAGTTATTAGTTATTTAGAATAAGTAGGATGTCAAACTATCAAGGGTACCTCATTGTGGGTAGTAACAACTATCATAAATCAAAATGCAAATACGGCTTTAGGCCTGAGGATGAAGGCTGGTTTACGTCACTCATCCTACAAAATACAGAAATGTTATGCCGCTATTTTACTCTGGTCGAGCTGGTCTATTTGGTTTGCAGCCATAAATAGTTGCGGCGTAAATAGATAAATCCAAATTATTGAAAGAGAAAATAGGTCTTTTTGTTGTGATTGACGTTGTATACTAGTAATACGGATCCTGACGTATCAGCATTATATCGAAAGAGCTCATCTAATGAAGTGTTAGTACAAGTCAACGTACGGTTGTAACAACTTAATACGTTTATGTAATTTGGCAACTACCTATCACATTCGTTCACGTCAAGTTGTTGATAGGGTCGACGTCAGCTAGGAGAATACCAAAATAAAGATGAAACGGTACTGCAGATATCTTCATTACGATGCCTATTACGCAGAGAAACTTAAAGCATAGCCCTCTCCATAGCTCACTGAGCGGCCTTGAACTTTCTCTTCTGGCTGGCAGTGAATGACCACGTCTCGGATCCATTTGTCATTACTACCATCACTCTATGGTTGTACACTCTCGTTTTTACGTGTGAAGTATATGTGATGAGAAGATGTGTCATAATTCCCCGAACGCTACTCGGCCGACTTGAATCCGTCGATTAACCTCTCGTCGAAGTTGGCCATACCTAGTTGTACAATTTTTCCCAGGTAAACACAAACATTTTCGTCAACAAGTAGTCCCAAAACTACGGGCATAAGTGTGACATGGACGTTATATGTTACGTTTTTCTTGTCCTTGTTCATTTAAAGAGACACGTCGAGCATAATGAGTGTGATGAGCGATTCTGTCATAATGACAATATCGTCAGTAAATCGAAGGTGAGTAATGTTCTCGCGATTAGTGTTGCTGCCGTTTCCTTTTTATTTCAGTAGCTTGAAAATGTCTTCCAATATAATATCACCCTTATGAGTTGCACCTCTCTGCAATTTCGTACACTTGTTCTGTACTCGATGGCTATCACAGCACTATACAGATTATTGACAGAGTTGCTAAGCTTGGCAGGCGGGTTGGCATCTGCAGTTAATTTTCATTGGTTTATATCAAAAAATGCTGCTGCCATTTCTGGATTTTTTCCGGCTGTCGCCTCTTACGAAACTCACGGGACAATATGTGGTAGCAGATATTCTAACACCGCCGCTACACGGAACGCTTCCTTTAGCTTTAACTATTACATAATACTTACGTATTCTTTATGACCTTCAGGAGTATGAGATCCGATGTGTGAAAGTTCACCATAGTGACCATAATGTTCGTTAACATAGTGTGCATGTTTATGACTGTTTTCATCATCATACTCATGCTTGTGATGTTTATGATCCCGCTCATGGTGCTCTGGTTGCTTATGTTCATGAAGGTGATACTCTGGTTCGTAGTATATGTGTTCTTCACGTTCCTTTTCATAATTTTTCTCATGTTTATCTTCGGAGTAAGGTTCGGGTTTGTAATGAACAATTTCATGATGTTCTGATTCAGGTACATGATGCAGTTCTTCTTTATGATGTTTGTGATCCTTGTGATGGACATGATAAATAGGCTCAGAATATTCAACGTGGGCGTTAAATCTGAAAAATAATAAAAAAATTTATAAAGCTTACTGTTACAAATTACCATAAACTGTTTGAAAATTATTTTACCTATTGTTGTTTAAATTTTACAAATGTTATACTAACTATACGAGAAATGAGGAAAAACGATATTTGTGTTGTTTATATATGTACATTAAATGTATATTTTTTTCTTATGATAGTTATTAAACTTCATTATTATAAATTGTAAATGAAATTGTCATGTATTAATTCGACACAATAATATGCATACGTAGTTCAACGTAATTACGTTGTTCATAAACACATAAATTGATATAGCTGAATAATGCCATCAAAACAACGTAATTTTAGTAAATACCATTTGTTTAAATTACCCGCTGTGTTCGTCGGCGTGATACTTGACGGTGCGCTTACGGCCATCGGGTTGTACGAGCCAGTACATCCCCTTCATGTCATCGCCATCTCTAGCTTCGTGATGACCTTTATGATCATGAGTATGGGGATCATTAACTTGGTATGAGAACTCATGTAACGGATAGGACCACGCCTAGAAGCAACAAATTATTAGTTATATAAAAGTCAAGTTTGATATCAAACAATCATGTGTACCTAATAGATAGTAGTAACAACTATATCCTAAGTTAAGAATCATGCCCTCAAAAACATAACTTGTAAAAAAACCAAGTCTCGCAACTCGGTTCTTCTATCGTAAAAATTTGCGAAATCCATGTAATGCCAAGTCGGTTAATTTATTCAGTCCATTCTTAAGGGTCCTTACGTCTTAAGTTATTACGTAATTAGCTAACATAACAACATCTTGTTGTGACCATATCAATATTAAAAATCTTTTATATTTTAAATAAATAGATTGACTTGGGCCATCGCATGAAAACACAATGTATCTCACATGTAATATTTATTATATTAAATTCGATTACTTAGTGCGAGCAACATGCGCTGGTTGTATAGTCTCGTTTTCAGGTTTTCGGGTATAGGTGACGAGATGTGCCGTAATTCCCCGAACGCTGCCCAGCCGAGTGGAATTCGTTGATAGACCTCTCGTCGATGTTGGAATTACTTAGTCGATCTATTTGTCCCAGGTAAACATACTCGCAACAACTTTAAGCTTAGTGCTCCCAGCAACTACCGTCCTAAATGTGAAATGGACGTTATGTGTTATAGTTTTCTTGTCCTTGTTCATTTTTAGAGATATCCGTTAATTTTAAGAAACACTTGGGGCTCAATGAGCATAGTGCTGACTAAAAAGCGATTCTGCCATGTTGACAATATCGTCGGTAAATCGAAGGTGAGCAATGTCCTAGTGATTGCTCTTGATATCATTTGCTTTCTATTACAGTAGCTTCAAAACGCCTTCCAATGTAGGGGTAAAGAGTTTCAGGGATATATTATCACCCTACAAGTTGTACCTCTTTGCAGTTTCATACACGTGTTCTGTACTCGATAGCTATCATAGCCCTGTACACTACGTACATGCTATTGTACAAAAACATTTCAACACTTCGATGTACCAGGATTCAATCTGACACCGCAGAAGGGACTATAACATTGTCCAAATTTGGACGGAAATAAGGGTTAAGTCAATTTTTTGTAAGACTTATTTTAATGGAAAGAGCTTATAAAGTGCCCCTTTTTCTATATGAAGTCGAACAGCTATTGAATTTTTCATATAGTGGGTTTTTAATAGGATAGGATGACAAACGAGCACTAAGTCCACTCCATAGTAAGTGGTTGCTGTGGCCCATAGACATCTACATCTATCCTCGATTACGAATCAAAATGCAGATGCGTTTTCACCCGTGAGGACGGAGATGGAATGCCTTGTTTCCTGTAAAAAGGGTCTCCGGTTCTCTATACTCACCATAAGAAACACAGCAGCATTAAGCTACTAATTTACGCCGGTATTCTGTGCGAGCGTGGTCCTTCCTCTGTCGAGCCGACCCATTCATGCTACAACTTTACTATTAATATAACTGCAGCATGGCTCTACCGCGTACATATACCACGTATAACTGTGTAATATAAAGCATAAATAATCATATTATATATAACTAAATAACGCATTTATTTGACTTTATACTATAACAAATCGCCTAATTGGAACTGTTAGGGGTTGTATATATGTAATTTAGTATATGAATATAATATGTAACGATTATGCGAAATTATAAATATATGGTTTTTCGTCATCATGTATGTAAAGTGTAATTTAAAATCCATTGATGACTCTTAAAATATATTTTAAGTTCGCAAAAACATAACAATAACGCAAAACCGTTCATAAATTTGCGTATATTTGACATGTTTTGTGTACATAACGCTTTTCGAGATAATGATAATATTTAATTCTTATAAAGTTATGATAACAAGCCATCCTGTTAGCGGTATTATGATATCGTGATTTGTGGTAACGTGATGCTAATTTAATTGATAAAGTAATTTATTAATATTATTATTCTTTCTATATTTATCGTTGAGTAGTTTACAATTGTCAGTTAAAATTTTTACAATTGTCAGAGCTGACAATGCGTCATCATTTAAAATTGATAAAGGTGTGTGTAGAAAACAACGAAAAAAAAGTTGAAATGGGAATACAAAAGTTGCTTTAAGTAGAAAACTCATCTAACCTGAGTGTAATACTCCTAAAATATGATTATCGTATATATATTTATTTACAACAATGGCTAAAACCAAAATCATATTACAGCATTCTTCAAAGTGTCATGAGCACTGGCTTGCTTTATTTAGCATTTAAACGTAAGAAAAAAAGAAGAAAAATCACCGGCTTACTTTACTTAGTATTTGAACGTAAGAAAAAAAAAAGAAAAATGTATACGACTGAAAGATGGTGGTTGTAAGTCCATCCGTCATTTACTACATATGAGTCCTTTTTTCCTGGTAATTTTGTACGGGTTCGTACTCTGGAACTAAAGCAGCATAAGCCGGTATAAAGACTGCCGAGCCGGCCGTTTCTGGATTCGACAATGAGACAAGCAAAACGCAATTTCTATTATATTATTCAAATAATAGACTAGATTAGAGCTTTCTATCGATTACAGTGCACGGAGTGTCGGTCCGACCTCTGACACACAAATCAAATTCTTGATGATTGGTCAATATCCTATTATAATGATACTGTGATACGAAGTGCTATCACCTAACTTTTTTTCTCCATAATACGTCTATTGTTTGTACTAAACGACGCCACAATGCGCGTTTAAAGTTGAGTTTCATTAACGCGAACGCGGATCTTTTGTGACTACAAAAAAGACATCTCAATAGTCTTGATTAAATCGAAGCTATCAATCTTTAGGTAGGTATTTCTTATATTTTCGCGTTGAGATCGCTGTCTGGCTGGAAATTGGTAATAGAAAGTAACGCTTAACGAAGACGCGTAGAACCTGTCGCTATGCAAGTTCCGATAACCGCGCTATATGGGGCCTTCGGAATTTTAATACCTGTTTGCTTGCATTTGTTATGTTTGAATGGATTTCTAAGAAGCTGTCTTGATATTTTAATGTGCATAATTGGTTCTTTTTTCCGTTAATAAGGCTGTATATACTGAAATAAGTGATGACTAGACAGGCAGGTTGCATTTTTGGTCACATAGCTTTTGTATCTCCGTTGGTTGATACAATCGATTTAATCTGTTATTCGTTCAGTTGTGAAACGTCGGACGTATTCTGGAGATATATAAGCGAATGGCGATTAAATGTTTTTAATTGACACCGTAAACATTTATGTCTGAAGGAAACGTATATATCCGAACGTAGTGTAGTGGCGGCGTGAGAGTATCCACATAACATCCCGTGGGTGTCATAGAAGGTGACAGAGGGAGACAAACTAGGAAATGGCCCGCAGTATTTTCATGGTAAAACAGAAATTAATAAAAACTGCGGTCGTCAACCCGTCTGCCAAGTGTAAACTTCTCCCTATAGACATCAAATGCCTCAAAGTCACACGCTTAAACTTAAGCTTATTCGGCTTAAGTTCAATAGTTGACGTTGATGTCATTGATGTAATATGAATCATTAAATTGAACCGTCTATTTATAGTATAGAAATAACAAACTTGTTGACAGTTCAACTTTTCGTGGATGGGTTTAAATTCAGACAAAGAAGATTCTGTGTAATTTGCCACCCACTATACATTTGAAATATCTGGCGCTTTTTAATTATCTACGCACTCTCATCCTAAGCCGGAATTAAGCAGTGAATCCACTATTGATTCGTGGAAGAATTCGCTAAAAGACCTACCGTATTTGAATCTGCAATTTGTCAACGTTCTGTATTGTCATTTCTGAATTAAGTTAAGTACGAGTTTGGTCCCCACAGAGTTTCGTGTCCACCTTTTATAATTGTTCCCTCGGTTTTAGAACATTGTGGAATATTTAGAGACGATGTAAAGAGACTCGACGGTATGACAGTGGTCTCTTGGGAGTGAAGTAAATTCCATAGTGTTGGATGCTACTTGCGTAAATACTTTAGCAGCCTCCCATTTCAGGGGTACTTCGTATAACGCCGGGGCGGCATCAGAGGCAGCTGAACTAAGGAAATGGTGCAATTATGAGTCTTTGAGGGATGAATACATATTTGTTCCATTTTCTGTAGAGACTATCGGTCCGTGGGGTCCAAGTGCGGTAAAGTTCATAAAAGAACTCTATCCTTGACTGATCGTCGCCGCTGGTGATAAGAGAACTGGTTCTTTTCTCATTCAAATGCTAAGTATTCGGCGAAGAAACGAAGTCAGCGTTTCTGGAACGATACCATGGGAAGTTTTTTCTTACTATAGGTTTTTTGTTTTATATTTTTCAATGTTATGTAATATAAGTAATAAATATTCAAATTAATATTCGTAAAAACAATCTAGAGTTATAGATAGTTATACATTTAAAAAGATTATAAATGTTATAGTTAGATCATATATACGTCCCATTGCTGGGGAAAGGCTTCCGCTCCTTTCTGAGAGGGTTTTGGTGCAAGGAAGTAATATCCGTTGCCCTGATCTAATGCGTGTTGGTGAACTTCACATGCCATAAAAATATTTTTTTTATTTCTTAGATATGCAACTTTCCCCACGATGTTTTTCTTCACTGACGAGCACGTAGTAAATCAGCATGTAAAATTGCAATTAAGAATTTTAATTGGTGTCGGCGGGGATCGAACCCGAGTTGTCCGCATACAACGTAATTTTACAGTAAGCACTTAGGCACTGAGCTGCCACGGCTCTCACATTTAAACATTACTATTCTTGCAAAATTCTGACTAAAAATAAAATTCTTCTATTAGAAAAAGGTTCATGACAGTAGTTAAATGGCGAATTCAATTCTACTCTTTTAATTACTCTGAGAAAATGAAAATAAAATGGATATGTAAGTGCTTATAATTATTATGTAATCTATTTTAATACTTTACGTGATAAAGCTACGTTGCAGCTATGTATATTATGGTTGTAGCATGAATGGGTAAGCTTGACTGGGGAAGGACCACGTTCTCACAAAATACCAGCGTAAAATAGCAGCTCAACGCCTTTGTATTTTTGATTTTTAATCGAGGATAAATGTAGATGTCTTTGGGCAATAGCATCCACTTACCATCAGGTTTACTGTGTGCTCGTTTGCCACTCTATTCTATTAAATAAAAATATTCTTTGATTTTATTTTTGTAATTACGGGTTGAAGTCGTTACAATGAAATCGACCCTTAATAAAAAGAGAGTAGACATAATTTGCTGACTCATACCGCCCACTTCTCATGACAATTGTTGGCCTGTGTCATTCGCTACAGACATGCTTTTACAGAGAATTAGCTTTTCTTAAGGATTTCGTCCGTCGTACGGCGTAATGCAGTAGTTATTATTAGACTAAGACTATAAAATTTTATTACTTCAGAATATTTTATAGCGGAATTACAGTGACTCTTAATTATATTTTCAGTAATTAAATTTATCAAACATGATATTAATATGGATTCAGTATTAATGAAGTTTTTTACTAGGTCATTTAAATTAGCTTCAATTTTCAGTCGCTATTTTTGAATTTCAAAATATTTCTTTAATTTTACTCCTCTGTAGTTTTTTTAAATTTGTTCATATTAGATTAGAATAGTAAACAACGTGTTTCCTTTAAGAAATTTTAAGTTTTGTTCTCATTTTACTTCATAATTGGGGTTTTCCTTTTTTGTCTGAAGCAGCTGTATGATATGGAAAGTCATTATTTACAGATTGTAGGACATTCCGTGGCCTCCTCTGCCTGCATTCTTGGTGAAATAATACATACAAGTGACAATTTTATAATATTAATATTATCGAAGTGCAAATTTTTGGTGCGCAATAATTCAGTAATCAGAGCTCGGATGGCCAGTCACAGCCGCCATGACCAGGTCTGGAGGGCATTACTGTTATTACAAAACAATATATTCTAGCGGTATCTCAACTTTTACTTCTAGAAATTGACATCCATAAAGTGCATATTCGTTAGTGTAACAAATATCGACGTTCAATAATTTAAGTAAACGTTTACTAGCTACTGGGTTTACAAGGTTGGAACTTAGGACTAGTAGACCTTAGGGCTGTTAAGCTTTGTCATAATTTTACGATATTCATAATTTTAAAAAGAACTAATTTGCGACAATAAAGCGCTCTCGATTCTCGTAACGCGTAGGCATCGATACATTGTATTCCAATACGTATGGGTTGTTAGGAACGGGAGCCATTGTGCGGTGATATAAGGAACCGCCTCACGTCCCGCTGACGACTTAATGTCGATTTGAAATATTCATGAAGGCTTGTTGTACACCAGCGTACACGAAGTACTACATGAAGAAAGAGAAGGAGAAGTCAGGTGGGCTGTGTGCTCGTTGTACATAGAAATAATAATAAAATACTTTGAGGTTGTGTAAAGTCCGGCAATACGCACTCCATATTTTTTTCTGAAATTATTCGTAGGTGTATGTATATACACCATAAAGTCAAGCAGCCAGCATCCAATTACCACCAGGTGGGTGGTGTGCTGGTTGGTTGAGAAAAAAATGTTTGTTACAGTAAACACACTCATGATGGTCTTTAGTACACTTCAGATAATTTTGTGTCAATTGGCATACACTTAAATGAAAAAAAAAAAACTTATTTGTACCTCTATAAATTATGAAATATTTTGGTATGTGTATCAAGCATTCACAATTTAGTAAGCCCTGATTATAAATAGCATAATATCATCATAGAATCATTTTAAAATTAAATTTTCTAGTGTAACAACGAGATAATTGTTCGTGTGATAGGGCTTTGAACTATCGCGTGTCTTAAAAAGGTTATTCGGAATAGATTAAAATTTCCATAATCGTAATTTTCGTCACCAAAGTGCATATTTATACGTGTTTTATCAATATTGAACAAGCATAGGCAAGTTAATTACAATCCAGGTAAGAAGTTAATGTATCTGATCGAAGATCTTACACACTTAAGGACATATTTAGGAATAAATAATCCGTGGCGCAGTGGCTTAATAATGAGTTGTTTCGCTAAGGGCCGCGGGTTCGAATCCCACACAAAACAAAGCATTCCATCTTAATCCTCAGGGGTGACCACGAGGACATATGTAGATGCCACAGCATCTACTTACCATCAGGTGGACTTTGTGCTTGTTTGTCACCGTTATTCTATAAAAAATGTTCCGGGCCTTAATGTTTGTCCTTGTGAAATTTAGGTATGAAAACCATGATACAAGAACGATAACGTTTAAAAAAACTACGAAACATAAAACTAAGCATTATTACTAATACTGTAAGTTGTTTAAAACTGCTTTGCAAATTTTGAATAAAAAATAAACAATCGGCTGTTTTAAGTATAGTGTATTCACTAACAACTCGTTGTTCTTTACGTTTCTGTAACCAACAATAAGATCAAACGTTTACCGAAACGAATCGTTATCGGGTAGAATTATCTTATTGGCCAATTTTGTTTTAAAATATATCACATTCGCAGGCCATGTTTGCCTCATGAATGAACTTTTTTCTCTTATGGTCCAAATAACAAAAGTTAAGATGGGAAGAATTTTGGCAATATTTCTCTATCGGATTGTTGTTTAGAAAAATATAAGTACAGTGATCGTAAAAACATAAGACGAGGTAATTGATCTAATTAAAATAAAACTGAGTACTTTGTCATTATGGTAGAGTTATGCAGCAGCTATATTATTATGGTTATAGCACGAATTGGTTGGCTCGACCGTTTAAGAACCACGGAGTCATAAAATACCAGCGTTAAATAGTAATGCTTAACTATCCATTTTTATTGTAAAGCGACAGAAGTCAAGTAAAGATACCCCCTGTAAGGCAATGTGGGACGCCTATGTTCAGCAGTGGACTTAAATAGGCTTAAACGGTGCGATATAATAAAAACATCCGATAAAAGTTATTATAACTCTAAGGTTACTTACTATACGAATACAATTGAAAACGACAAAGTATGAAGGTATTAATAACAGTAAGAAAAAAAACTCGGTCGGCACATGAAACAGCGTTTGAAGATGGCGGCGGCTGCGCCAAAACAAAAGCCCTCATAAAACTGATCTATTCGGAGAAGAGAAATTTTGCACAACTTGCGAACGCATTGTGAGTCGCTGTGTTATGCGAGTGCAAAGTTTAAACTTAATGACCGTCGTAAAGAGCTACGGTTATGTAATTAACTCTAAAAACCCTACACTAAAGCTTTTAAATGTTTTTGTATCTATGCGTTGCAAGATAAAAAGGTGTTATTATAAGGAATTTGCAGGTTGCACATAAAAATTCACCACCATATTCCATCTCGTGGGTCCGAATGAATCGGCCAAGGGTACCATCTTCTCAATGGCTCGTAAAAATATTCTACTAGATACGAGCCTTTCTCTTAGTAGGAAATACAACTATACATCCTTTACAGCATTTAAAAAAATTACTTCTGAACATAGCCCTTCCCCATAGATTTGCCATTATTTTCATTACATGAAGGTAACCATGTGGTAGAGTCATGCTGTGGCTATATTATGGTTGTAGCACGAGTGGGTTTGCTCGACCGGGGAAGGACCACGCTCTCACAGAATACCGGTGTAAAATAGCAGCTTAATACTGTTGTGCTTCGTATGGTGAGTGTAAAGATCCGGAGATCCTTTTTTACTAAAAACGAGGCATTCCATCTTAGTTCTCAGGGGTGACAACGCATCTGCGTTTTGATTCTTAATCGAGGATAAAAATGTGGATGTTTATGGGCCACAACCTCCACTTACTACCAGGCGGACAGTGTGCTCGTTTGTCACCCTTATTCTAAAAAACCTACCGTGTTTTTATTTCCTCGCTTTAGTGTATATTTGTTGGGGTCAAAATCTGTAATGGATTTTAAATTAACTTCTCGATGAGCTAGGCACATTAAATTTTGTACATACCTCAGAATCGGATGACAATGTAAAAATATGAAAAAACATGGTACCTATAAAGAATTCTAATGCATAATTTTAAACGTTTTAACTTTATTTGAAATTTGACTTGTTATTTATACATTTTTATTTGTTAACAATTTTCCACTTACACTTATTTTTTTATAGTAAAAGGGTGACAAACGGGCACAAAGTCTAACTGGTGGTGGTAAAATTTATCCCCGATTAAGAACCAAAACGCGAAAACGTCGCCACCCTTGAGGACTAGATGGAATGTATCGTTTCCGGTGAAATGGGTTTTCGATTATCTACATTCACCGTACGAAACAGCAGCATTGAGCTGCTATTTTATGCTGATGTTCTGTGAGAGCGTAGTCCTTCCCAGGTCGAGCCCACCGATTAGTTGTAAAACTGTAAGGTTGCATGTCTCTACTACGTATAAAAATTGATTGACTTAGGTTGAACTTAGTAGCCCGTTGCTCTTTGAACTCTGCCTATCTACTTGCGAGTGTCAGGTGTGATGTTTTTGTATGAAAGCAGTTTTTAGAATAAGAGATATACCTATGAGATAAGGTAAAGACTTTAACTTCGAAAGCTTGGCTTCATTCATTGAGGTATTACTACTACGTACGTAATATAGTTCGATGGCTTCATTTGTTTTTGTTTCAAGATAGCTTACATCACCTAGTGCTAGAAAAAAGTAAGAAATTTTAAAATTTTCGTTTAATTACGAAATGTGTGGATAGTAATAATTTATGAATAGCTTTAAATATTCGAAAAATGTAAAATTTGTAGTTGACTAGCGTAATTATAAACTGAAGATAACTGTGGTTAACTGACATTGGGATGTCGAAAGCTTCAGTCCCCTCGCCTCGAGACTATAGGTGCCGTAAAGAACTCAAAAGATCGAGAACATAAAATAAATTAATAAAACGAGACAAAATCAATAATAACTAGTTTCATTCAATGCGTAGTATTCGCTTAAACATAAGAAATCATTAAGGATTGCTTTATTTTATTATTGTTACTTTATCCACGTATCTGATATAGATAGAAAGTTTCAACAAAAATTAAATATGAAAAAAATGTTTACTTATACAGCTAAAGGTGGTACAGATTTGAATATAAAACATAAAATAATAAAAAGAAGGTAAAATAGTCTTATTTTCCTCGCGTATGATATAACTTATGATCTTAGAACCGTTTACAAGGGTAAAGTAGCACCTTAATGATGCTGTGTCCCTGAAATACCATTTAGGCATTTCAAATTAGTCCTCAAGGGTGAAACGCATCTACATTTTGATTCTAATTCGAGGATAAATGTAGATGTCTACGAGTATAAGCCACAGCATCCACTTATCACCAGGTGGACTAGTTTGTCACTCTTATTCTATAAAAGAAAACTAAACTAATAAGTTTCAATAAGATTTTCTATAGTATGATAGCTCAGATTAAGTAACCATTTGGATCTTTAAGCTCTTTAAGCTCCAGATGTAGGCATGGTTACAATACGCAGCGCGCACGCGTGGCTAACTTACAAATGATTGGCCGACTCAGCCACGCCTCGCTTGCGTAACAAGACCGCAGCGTCGCCTCATGTATACTTCAATTATTTATATCGCTCGTAACTCATGGACCGTCACGCAGTTGATTAAATTCGCGAATTTGTTTGTTTTATAGACAAAGTAACTATTTGAGTCGGACGTTACTTCGATGAAATACATTATATTAAACATTAATTAGCTATGATCCGCGTTAATTTATTATTATGCGGATCTTAGATAAGTAATTTATAACATCTAATAATTATATTTTTACAAATAATAATATCTAAAACTATAGCAAGTCATTATTCAAAATTCTTTTGGAAGATGGAAAACCTACAATTATAATGATAACAATTAATTAATAACAACGGGAGTTCAGTCCTAAGCAATAAAACTATTTTTTTACATATGATATGATACTTTTCATTCCATGAGTTTGGTCTGTACAGAGTATATTTCACACATCACACTGTGTCGTACTGCACACCCACTGCTTCGTAATTGAGAAAAATCATGAACAGAAAAAAACAATCTGTAACCTGTCAACATTTCCCGCCATTGAAAAGCATTAGATGCAGCACTAAACTTTAAATTAGGTCCTCAATCCAGATCAGACAGTGCCGGCACCATGTTTCATAGTAAGCTTGGTGCCGATGGATCAATATGTATGAGTGGCGCGCGAGCATTCATACGTCAAAGGCTGCGCAAACGCATGCCACGAGTAATGGCGATCCATAGCAATTTATTGTTTCCATTTATTTATAGGCATAGAGATGAAATATTTTATGTTTTATGTCAATTTAAAACGGTGCAAGGGCAACAGTGTTACGTTTAGTGAGAAACTAAAGTCTAAACTAAGTTGTCATAAATTGCACATAACGCAAGACGCAGGTTCTACTCCACCGGTACCAATTAAAATATTAATAACCATTGTAAGCGCTAAAGATGTTAAAAATAATTAACTCAACTAGTAACTAGTTTGAAGACCTCCTCCCTACCTCCCTGAATTACGTGCACTAAGTCCATCACCACTAATTCCAACACGATTACACTTAGAAAGATACCACCGTCGAAAAGCGTCAACGTTAAAAGCGTTACTATGCGGATTTCCCGAAAGTCCACAAAGATACGCCTCATTGTATTAAATATTTCATGTGTTGTTTTACCACTTGCTCGGCGGTGAAGGAAAACATCACAAGGAAACTTTCATGTCTGAGGACTAAAATTTTAGACGGATGTGGAGGCCGCGGTTGTGCGAACACGCATTGAAGCACCGATTTACTGCTTTATTATCATCCCATAAATTATAGGTGACCTTTGCTTTACGGTGAAACTTAATATGAGCTGTAAATTTATATAATCAAGTAAAAAAATATTCTTAAATATCTGTAATACTCAATCGTAGGTTGATCTATATATATCGTGTCAACACCCGTTATTTACGTATATGAATGTTAGTTAGTAAAGCTTTGCTAAACGGATCATCAAAACAACTTGGCCTTTGCCGGTAAAATCGTCAACGTTCACATATGCGACCTTGTATTGGATTGTATTGCGTTCGGTCGACCTTCTGCCGTTAATAACAGCTCATCAGATTCCATTTACGATCATAATATTCCTCAGATATCGACCAATTTGACACGCATATGAAAATAGGTTAGTTGCAAAGTCACTGTCACGTATCAATTGTAATATTTTTTTGCAAGTCGTCAAAATGAAATGTTTTACAAAGTTGTACGATCTGTTAATGACGTCATAACTTATTAAGGCTTAATGAATGTATTTTTTGTGTAATTGGTTTTAAGTACGATAAAAAAAAACTTAAACAACACGTATTGATAGAATATGCAACGATCTGAGTAGGAATGCTAGATCATAGTTACGTAATTACTGCATTCTAATTGATTTTTACTACTTATCTACAAAACTTTGAATAAGACCTCCGAATAGACGTCTAAAAGTAAGTGAAAACTGAAATATGATAGTCCATGACCATGAAGTGGTTGTGTAAAAATATCCACTTCATCAAACGGATCTATGGGTGTAATGACAACTAAAAAGAGAAGCAGTATTTATTTACAATTAAGTTATTTTTTGCATAGGTAGTAGGTATGGTTTTAGATTTAATCCTTTGTAGGTTAATACCAAACTAGATTATTTTTTACTAGTATTCCAGATGATGTTAACCGGTGATGTAGCCCAAAATGGTAAAGCGCACTGATTTAGCTTAACATAAAACTTTTCGCTTTTGTCACGATGACCTACATTGTAATCCAACGGAAATATAGATTCTGGCAAATTATTATCTGACAAATAGCCCGCATTGGTAAGTCCAACTCCGACCGAGAGGTCAATCGACAGAGTCAACTCGGCTGTGCAGCGTTCGGGAAATTACTACATATTCTCGTCAGTTACTACACCTTAAAAACTTGAAAACGAGATTATACAACCAGTGCGTGTTGCCAGTGATGACTTACGGATTTGATACTTGGTCCTTCACTGCTGGCTGTATTAGGAAGCTCAAGGTTGCTCAGCGAGCTATGGAGAAAGCTATGCTCGGAGTTTCTCTGCGTAATAAAGTCAGAAATGAGTATATCCGAATTAAAATCTGAATTACCGACATAGCCCAATGGATTGGTAACTTGAAGTGGCAATCGGTAGACCATATAGCTCGAAGAACCGACAACCGATGGAAAAGAAAGGTTCTCGAGTGGCAGCCGGTCGGTAAATTGTGAGGGGACTCCCCACTAGATGGACTGACGACCTGGTGACGACAATGCAGAAAGTCAATGGAGGCAGGTGAACCGTGCTTTGTAGCATTCCTTGGGGGAGATCTATGCTCAACAGTGGACTTGTGAAGGGCTGTAATGATGATGATGATGATGATGATGATATTATATTCAATACTTAATATCACTATATTGCAATTTAAAAAACTTATTATTTGTATTTGTACAAGCAAATGAAAGTGTCATTAGGTATCACGGGTACATACTCGTAAGTATTACTTATCAATGAGTGGTTTATTACCGACACGGCGATTCAGTGGAAGCCCGTCCGGGATGAGGTGACGCAAAGTTAGATTACACGGTCTTTATTGTAACTGTATACAGTGTGTTCGAAATTAGAAATATTTTTCGCTAAGGCTTTAATGTAGTATATTATATGTATAACATATTTAAGAGTGGGTTAGACAATAATTTTGTTAAAGATTTACTTTTATTATGAAATAGATAAAGAGTCAGTAAGTAGAACATGTAACCATCTTTTGGGAAGAAATATTGATTATATAGATAAAAATTGCTGTAGTTAAGATATGGATGAAACAATTTAAAGGCAGCATAAATTTTTGCCATGAATAATAGTATGGCTGAACCTGGCACGTTTCAAGTAACAGTGATATACTATTTGATATTAATTTTCAACAAACATTTGAATGTGTAATTGTAAAATCTACAAAATTTCAGTAAATAATTATCTTTCTTATATGTAATATAATAATAAATAGAACAAATATATGTATGCTCTTATATGTCTGATGAAAATGCAAACAAGCTATATTAGACGAGTGCTGTGGTCATGGTGGCTGGGCACGGAAGTGTGGTAAGCGGACGGTCGCTTCACCGTCCACTGTCCTCAAGGATGAATACTGAAACTGTGCCAATACGACCTTTCCACTTCGTTCGCGGTACGTTGATTCGCTGATGATGTGTTAAAATATGGTTGGAAATAACGGTACCTCTCTATTCAGTTTTTGAGAATAAGCATGGAAGCCTAAAGGGGAAAAATGGAATTTTGCCTTTTGTTTACACATTTTGTTAAAAATTTATAAAATCGATGTTTTGGTTTTCGATTTGGAGGTGATGGCACCTGATGGTAAGTGATCGACTGCTACAAAGGAGACGTTTTAGAAGAATTAATAGAATGTATCGTTCCTTTTCTTGAAGGTCACCAAGTTATATCATCCTGGAGAAACTACTGGCATCAGTAAATTACACAATGTGATCGAATTCGAGATGATCTTCAGCTTTATGAATCCACAATGTTGGATGTAGATTTTTCTAAGAATATGTCAACAGAAACATTTATTTCTTGCTGATACTGCTCCCAGTGATCAATTTATGGAATTTACGTTACAAGTCAGCTTGTTTTTTCGTCCATACTTTCATACATGAAAATTTTTATAAGATTGATGGATTTTAAAATATAGAGTGTCATTGGATTTACTTTAGTAGTAAAAGTGACACAGGGTATAAAAAAATTCTCTTTTCCGTAACACCGTCCAACTGATGGTACGTAGATCCTGTGGTCCACAAACATCTACATTTATCCTCGATTAAGAATCAAAACGTAAATGCATTGTCATCCTTAAGTACTAAGGTGGAATGTCTCGTTTCCAGTAAAAATGGTCTCCGGATCTCTCCACTCACCATACTAAGCAAAACAGTATTAAGCTGCTATTTTACGCTGGTTGGTTTTACGTGGCACTTTCTCGGTTGAGTCGACCCATTCGTGCTACAACCATAATACAACTGTTTTGTCTTCTTTTATGTATGCTCTTTGACACAGCTGAATAGAACCCAATGAGTCTTTTTTTATTAAATAGTATAAACTATAGGAGGGCTTTTGTGTAAATCTGAAGAAATAACTCCACCCCTAGGTTTGGAAAAATAGGGGTGAAGTTTTTCATTGTAACTACATAAACGACATTCTGGTTGTTAACTTGAACTTGTGTCCACTTAAAAGCTTAAAAATTAAAAATTTTACGATGGACTTTGAAATTTACCAAGTAGAAATTTTATTACTATATTTAGTTTTTAAAGTCAGTTTTTGTATTTTATTAAAACTTTTATGATAATTGTCAAAACACATCGTCGTGATTCCAATTGGTTAAGCGGATTTTACATTTTATCACAGTTTAACATAAATCGTGGGCTTACTATTCGTGCAAATGACAAGTACCCGCGGTATCGTAATCAGTTCCCTCTTAATTCGTATCAAAAATTACTACTTATTCAAACAGGTTAGGGTTATACGAGTCAGACTTTCTAGTTTCCAGTGCATCTTCCTTAATAACTCACCTCTGTTACATTGGCAATAAAAGTTAAATTGCATTCGCAGTTCGCACTCTCGATGGGGACCTTCATAAATATTTAATTTATAGCATATGAAATTCACCTTTACCTAAACGGATTTAGGTTTAGAATGGAGTGCATAATAACTACCGAAGCTTCTAAATGGTTTAAGGTGCACTTTCCGCGCAGGTCACGGGATGAGCCCAACCTTTCACGCGTGGTTCGTTCTACAATAGGCGCGGCTTTAGCCATGCTTTACGGTTTCATTGTAAAGTGAAAATGTGAGATTGTCGATGTTTCGATAATTTATTAGATTGCGAATGTGTTCTTTGTACCAAATCAAGGGTAGATTATATTACCTACGATTTTGTAGCACTTATTGATAACAAGTAAGTAGTTAATTTATTTTTTATTAGGTTATTAATAGCCTAGGTAAGCGTAATGTAGGGCAACCCCCCACTAGATGAAGTGACGACCTGGTAAGACATGCAGGAAGTCGGTGGATGCTGGTGGCTCAGGGCCGTGTTTTGTGGCATTCCTTGGGTGCCTACTTTCAGCAGTGGACTTGTGAAGGGGTGTGATGGCGATGACGATGATGATGTTAATAGTTAATATTTGTTCTTTTCATTCATCCATCGATTAAAGCCATTATAGATTGTCTCGTGGTGTGGTTTTGCCATAGTTGCCACGCTTGGCAAGCGGGTTGGAAACCGCAGTATTTTTATAATTTTGTGTTGTTACCGGGAAGATGCTTAAGACACACTCGGAACGACATGCCACCACACGGTTACCGGTTCTATTGATATGGTTAATACTTTTTGAACGCAACACGTAATACATCTTGTTGTGTGTCATAGATATTAGAACTTAGATTTTGTTGTCAAGTCAACCTTGTCAATAAGTCACCTACCTTATTATAAATAAAGTAATGTAATAAATAAAATAAAATAATAAATTCAAAAAATAAGTACAAACTAGTAAAAGATAGGCTCCGAGGCATAACGTCTCTCTGCAATATTAATAAAT